>CM032063.1:3303036-3400529 GCA_018831715.1 Matsumurasca onukii | reverse complement strand
CTGCAGCAAGTTAGGAATGAACAACAGTAGTTCATCACTCCTTTTCCCCAGTTTTTTCTTTGTATATTTAACTAGCCATTCAAAGAGAATTGTGATATATGGTTTAAACCTGGGGCAAACATAGAGCTCATGGAGCACTGCAGAAGAAGTCAACCCCTACATTGCCTTTTATTGCTAGTTACAATGGTTTCAAATAGGCCAGAGAAGCATAATCATATTGTAATTGTAAATTGGGTTTCTCGTTGATAAATTAACAATAATCTATATGAAAGATAATATTAATTTTTTTAAATGTTGAAAAGATTGCCTCCATTGGGGCTCCATGCTTGATGGCTGGTACATATGGGTATGTTGAGAGAGAACCAATTTACAATAGTCTATTAAAAGTGGTAAGTGCCAGCTTGTGTAACAAACTAAAACTGCATAACTTGAATGATAGATATTTTCAGTTATATAGTAGCACCAAGTGAACAGTGTAAGGTCCAAACGATGACATTTAAAACAGCCTGCAGTTTTGAACTGACGTAAAACTGATTTTTTCTAGGTGTAAAACTGTTAACCGAGTTTCGATTTGTTTCAGTGGCTGCGATTATGAGATAATTGTAATTGATGATGGAAGTCCTGACGGTACTCTTCAAGTGGCTAAACAATTGGAAAAGATTTATGGATCTGAAAAAATTGTAAGATTTTTGAACAAATGCAACTAGTTGATATGATTATCTTGATATAAAAATAGTGCAAAACTCAGAATTCACTGTGAGAAACAATGAATCTTTCTGCGGCAGTTGATAATTCTGCCTGCAAAGGTGATAACTAAATTTAGATAATGCAATGAGAGAAGCAAGAAAAGTTTTCATTAATACAAGTATTTTTGGGTTTTGCGTCCGAGGGAGAAAAAACTTGGTTTAGGCACCGCTTATATACATGGTATCAAACATGCCAGGGGATTTCATTGTGATTATGGATGCTGATTTGTCGCACCATGTAAGTATTACAATTATTCAAGACATTACTTTTAAATAAAAAACTGTGATAAACTAATGTGCCCTGCGTTTCAGTAAGTTACATCATGACATTTTTAAGGAGAAGAATCACATTCATGTAATTGATCAAGGTTTTTCACCTGTGGAACCTCTCTGAAAACCTAGGGTGTACAGTAGAACCCTCAAATTTGCAAATCCGATTAAACTAAAATCCAAACAGGCCATAGCCTGCCCAATCAGTTAGGATTTTAAGATTTTTACGTTTGGTGAGTATTATTAACTCTCTGATGTGTATATTTGAATTTTTTTAATAGTTGGGAATCAGTTAAAGCATTTTAAATATGTAGTAGTCACAAGTTAAACTTTTCAAAATGTTTTCCAATAAAATGTTTTGTTAAGGTTGTTTTTATGGCATACCATTACCTTTTCTATTTTTAGTGTTTTATATATATAACTCCGTAAAAAACATTCTTAAACAACCCTGATTTCTCTACTGAGAACACTTTGTCTGGTGAGTTAGTTCTTAAAAACAAACCTTGTAACAACACACACACTAATATGTCTTAATTTTTAGCCCAAGTTCATTTTGGAAATGATAGCGCTGCAGCAAAAGGAGAATCTGGATCTGGTGTCGGGAACACGTTACGTGGGCACTGGAGGGGTTTACGGTTGGGACTTCAAGCGCAAACTGATAAGCCGAGGTGCTAACTTTGTCACTCAAACGTTGCTGCGTCCGGGAGCTTCGGATCTTACTGGGAGTTTCAGGTGATTTAGAAAACCTCTAGCATTGTTTGGCTTTTTATACCTAGTTGTGGTATGAAATTTTACTGGAAACTGATTATTTATACTGAAAATGGATGGAATTTGAGTTTCCATTTGGGCAAGAGAAACTTTTACTGCTGGAAATTTTAAGATGGAATTACAAATTACAGCTATTTGCAGAAATTTCCTGAAAATCCTTATTTGCTTAGGAAGCTTCCATTTAAGTTAATTCATAAGGTACACACAAACACAAAGCATTTCATTTGCTTTGTAAGTTGTTACATTCACAGTCATCTTAGAAAAATATAATTGCACTGCATGTGATAAATATCTAGAAGCTATTATATTATTTTATAGCTGACTTACGGTTCCTAGTACAAAGTTGTTTCTCATTTAACACTATGAAGCGAAGCCTGAGTCCTGCTTGGGCCGTCTATTGAAGTAGTTACCATGATTTCTTCTAGGCTAGTTGCGACCAGTTTACTGAGGCGACAGCTCTACTAGGAGTGAGAATGGACGTCAGTGTCAGCTAATGAGCTGGCAATGTAGGTCGCGATGGTAGTCGAGGTTCAAATCCTTCAGCAGGAGCGATTCATATTAACTTACTTACATGTGGTTTAGAGAGGCTCCACCTTAAATAAACACTGAGGTGCTTTAAGTGAGTTGAATATAGATTGCTCAAAACACTTATTTTACTTTTTACAGAAGAGGCGACATGTTTCTTTGTTTTTTGGTTATTACATTTCTAATAAGAGATTGCAATGTGTGTGTGAGAAAGTCACGGCATAAGTAAAAAAAGGAAAATGTAATTTTAAAAACATTGGCTTAGGCTTCAAAGTGTGAACAATTAAAAAAACAAAAATAAACTTGTAGTTAATGGTAATATCGGACCAAACATAGGTTAACCTCTTGTTTGAAATGTTTCAGATTGTACAAAAAAGAAGTGCTGCAAAAACTTGTAGAGTCTTGTGTTTCTAAAGGCTACGTTTTTCAAATGGAGATGATCATTCGAGCCAGACAGCTCAACTATACAATTGGAGAGGTGAGGTTTCCCTCGTTTGATAAATTCACAATGAGACTATATAACCCTGCATTGGACGTCACTGGTCTAAACTAATCTGTGTGTGTGAACCTTACCGTGTATTCTAGTAGCTGTCATTTATTTTGGCCTTAAAATTTTCAGAATGGCTTCAATTGAATGGGTCCTCCGTATAACGTTCTAACTGACAAAAACTAAATTTTTCAGGAGGGCCAAAAAACTGCGTAAATAATATTGCACTCAATATATATTTTTTTTAACGTTAAACTATGTTCTTATAGCCCATTTCTTAATTGCTATAAAATTCTGTATCTTAATTGCTACTTATAGCAGAGATACAGAGACTTTTACCTCAAACGAGGGGCGTTCTAACTAACGTTGGTTGCAACGTTATTCTAATAATATTCTACACTGACGTTGGGTTAGAACGTTGTTCTCAATATAGGTAGGCCTAATAGATCATAAACTTACGAAACTGCACATAATCTAATATTGTTTATAACTAGCTGGTTATGTATGCTTTCGTTTTAGTCCTATGTTTCAATGAGAAGAGAAACAGAGTACGCTACTGTAGGCAGTGACTCGCAGCATACCAGCGCCTGTAGAAAAAGCGTTATTCTATTTACATCTGCAAGGGGAATTTCTGGCTACGTGCTTCTTTTTTTTGAAATATGGTTGTCGAATTCCTCATAGCTTTCCTTTTCTTCTCTTGCCATTCTGTTACACTTAACTGTTTTTGCCCTGGTTTAACCGTTTTCTATCTCGGCGACAGAACATCGCTCGAGTCAGGCGACATCTCTGCTAGTTAGAGCGTTATTCTCCGCGGCAGACTGTATTTCCGCCACTTCGACCAGCTGTTCAGGGCTACCAACATGAAAATATTGACAAACAAAATTCACCCGCGTGATTTAGAATCCCAATTAGAACGTTATTCCACTAAAACATCAATTTTGAAAAAAGTGTCAGTTAGAACGTTATACGTAGGACCCATTCAATTATAACATAAAGAAACGCTCAGACCTTTCTGTTTATTTTTTTTCATAGTCCAAGAAATTATTATTTTCAAATGATATAGTAACTCCTGTACTTTTTTTCCAATCATACAGTATAGAAATAATTATTGAAATACTGAAAATGTACTGGAATGTCTTAGCTCAATATTGGTAGATAGATATGATTTTCTTAAATACTTATTTTAACTAACAGGATTTGTTTTACGTTATGTTACAGGTGCCAATTTCTTTTGTGGACAGGGTTTATGGAGAGTCAAAACTTGGTGGATCAGAAATATTCCAGTTTGTCAAATCCCTACTTTACCTGTTTGCCACAACATAACACTTCCGAATGAAAATCGTGGAAATACATTCCTTCTTCTACCACTACAAAATGTATTTTTAAATTGTACATTATAAAAAATATATTGGTAATAAAACTGCAACCGTGTTTTTTAATATTGTGATGTAAGTAGATCAAGTTATAAAGAATAAGAGGTTTAGAGCCTATGTTAATCTACTTCATCGTTTGCAAATTTTCCCATGTTAAATTCCCTACCCCGGTTAGAGTTCGCTCGGGCTCTATTCGGCGTCCTCTCAATTGGCCTCAATTCTGCTGAAGGTTTAAATCTAGGACAAAGTAATTTTGTGAGCATTGTTTTTATAACATAAAACTGCATTTTTCATTGGTAATAAAAATATATGTTTACATCCAACATGCTTACCAAACTACTTTTTCTTAAAGTTAGGTTTTCCCTTTTGATTTTTAAACGAGCTAGCAGGTTTTCCTTTTTGATTTTTAAACGAGCGACCAGGTTTCCCTTGTTTTCCAAATGAGTTTTGAGGTGTGCCTTTCTTGCCAAATTTGTCTTGATTCTGCTGTTTATTTGCCCTGTAACAAAGAACAGTAATCAATACAAACTTCTCTGGTCTCGTTTATACATTTTAATTCATATGTATACAATGAATGAATCGTATAGTCAGCCTTTTCTGTCGCAGACATTGAAAATCGCTTTTAAGAATTTTAAGTACTGTAAACATGCATCCATGATCTCGCTATAATATATCATATCAATAAATTAATAATAAAAGATAATTTTAACTATCATAAGTAGAATTTAACTATAAATGAAAAATACTAATTTTTTTATAGGGCTGTGTGGGAGCAGAATTTTGGAGTCTTGAGCAGGAGGGATTTTGCAAAAATCCAGGATTAGAACGGGTCAAGCTGGCAAATAGACATATTAACTAAAATTAAATTTCTTCAATCAAATTATTTTGTTTATGATCATTTGGTTTTTTGTGGCTTTATATTAGTGTGATAATCTACACAACACAGTGCAGTTTTAAAATTAAAAACTCAAAGTACATCACAACTATTACATAACCCACTCACCCTCACCCATTTACGCCGACTCACATAGCCCCAAACATTGCAAAAACAATTGGGGCTAGTCGAATATGGATCACAAAATGCGTAAATCACAAACAATGAGGTTTCTAATGTAAGGAGTAAGAGAGAGGGGTTGTTTACTTACAACTGTTCGGCTACTAGTTCTTTATCTTATCTCCACCAGAAGTACACACTCACGACCACAACACGGGAGTACAAAACGAAATTCAGTGAAAAATTAGTTTTTCAGTGTTTTAGAAACATTTATAGTTTAATACATCAGTAGTTTTTAATCCGTCCGAACTGGAAATACAGGATCCTCACCACAGCTCTAATTTTGTATCACATATAATCCGTCCTTGATTTTTCCTATCGTATGATATTATTTATTCTATTTTACTTACTTCATTATCTCAGACGCTTCACCCCCTTCTTGCTGGTATCGGTGAGGTCACGCTTCGAACGAGGACACTTTACGCTTCTTGTTATCTAAAACAAAGGAAAGTTGTGTTTCAACACATTGCAAAATATCCTTACTATATTTTTTGTGAGGAAATACTAGAAAGCTGTTATAGGTCTTTATGAAAAGTGAGCGAAGAGTCATTACTACAATTTAGGCTTCCAGTGTCATTAACTAACACTTAACTGTCAGACATTTTGCCCATTCTGGTGAATCCTCAGCAACTGCACAGAATGGGCAAAACATCTGACAATTTCAGTGGTTTTTAACGCAGTATGATACCGAAGCCTAGATTTTAGTCATAGGTCTATTGTTTCTAAATGGATAAAAAAAAACAAAAGGGGTGTTTTCTTCTTTGTTGAGTAGACATAATGCAATTATAATTTTTAAATGAAAACATTGGAAGAATTTTGAAACTATTGTAAAAATTTTCAAAATTTAACATTTTAATGGTTTTATTTCTGAAAAACAGTGTTTAGCTGACAGACAATTTTGACTTATGAACAAATTGAGCAAATACTATAAATTAACTGCTGAATTTAGTGACAATTTGTGATACAGCATTTTATTTTAAAATTAATGTATCAGTAACTACAAATTTTTTTATTTTCTCATTTTAGATTAAAACTGCTGAGCCTTGACTCATTGGATTGCTCAACGTTGCAAGTTCTGTTGACAACTTGAACTAAAACCACTGCTTGCTCAGGCCTAGCTACATCTGTTTTCTTTTAACAATTATGTGGTAAGCTTCATACATCCACTAATAAAAGTGTTAAATTTACTTCTAGAACTTTCAGCTCTCTTTTAGCTTCATACATCCACTAATAAAAGTGTTAAATTTACTTCTAGAACTTTCTCGTTAATAAAACTACTCTCTTTAATGAAACTCACTGAGTTGAGCGTCAGGGTTGTAGTCCACAACACTCCTGAGCTTCTTGGGCTTCCGTTTCTTCTTGGCGAGCCTCGCTTGCAGCAACATCACCTTCTCCATCTCTCCCTGCATCCGCTCCTCGGGAGTGTCTCCTAACCTCTTCTTCTTCTTCTTCATCGGCCGAGGTTGTTTCTCTTTCACCTCATTCGGAGCCTTTTCTTTTCCATTTCGAGACTTTTTCAACTGGGGCTTTGGCTTTAGCTGGTTCTTCCTTTAACGATACTAGTCTTAACCTATCTGGAAAAGTATGCAAGAAAAGGTTTAGAAAACTCTAAATTAAATAGTCTAATACAAAGAAATAGAGCGAAATATCATTACTTTGCCTCCCAAGTGAAAACTCATCTGATTAATACAAAACACAATGATTTTTGCTAGAAATATCTAAAAGGCAATATATAGTATTATGTCAAGGAGAGTTTCTGAGCTTAAAACAACAATATAATCTAGATAAAAAACTTTTCGGGGATCAGCAGTTATTTCTGTGCAGAGAACCAATAGTATATCCGAGGATAAACTATTATTACAGATGTTTTCCATAGTTTTTTAGTGAACAAGAACTGACGTTTCAAGATCTGGAATCTGATCCGGTCTTAAGGTGAAACACAAAAATGTAGTAAATGACAAATGTACTAGCTCAAAAACTAATCAGTGTATGCTGACTAGTCACCCCTCATTGCAACGCTCAACACTGCTCAGTTCAAATCTAAAATCAAGAGCATAATGTTAGGCAGACCTCTCTACAGCCTCAAGGAGATTGAAGAGTTGACCTTTATTTCACTGAGAGCATAACATCATACTGACACAATCTACCAAAAGTAAATATCACCAAAAAAAACTGTTTTCTTTTATGTTTTTTTGTCTTAATTTACATTTAGGGACCAAATAAAAAAAAAACCCAAGGGTAAATTTCTATTTTCTAGATTAAAGTTTTTGTTTCCCGATCCCAACAGATTATGTACCAAACTAGCCAAGATGTATGAAAGCGGTACCTTTAACGACTGTTAAGGTAACTTAAGCCTTTAAGGAACTCAGGGTACTGACAGTAATTTCACTCTACATCCTGGAAACAATACTCTACACTGTCAAGTTCGGCAAAACCAGAACAGGGGACCAACACCATTCCAATACAAGGCACAGACACATTAGTCTTTTTGGAAAAAAACCTTCCTACCGTGGAGCAGCTTTCTACAACTGCCTGCCACATGAATTGGAGATGCTGCCGAACATAAACTTTAAGAAGACTTTGGCGGACTGGCTTACGGAGAGATCATTCTATTCTATCCAAGAGTTCCTCAGACTTGAAGAAAGATGACAACAAAACCATTTGATCATAATTTTGAATTTATGCATTACTCTACTCTATGTATATGTAAATAAAGATCATTTGTGTTTGTACCTTTCTCCTCTTCCCGCTGCTTATGACTCTGGAACCATGACCGCGGCATCTCTGGAACTTTGCCGTCTCGCTTGAGTATCTTCTCTGCTCGGTTCGCCTGGTTCTGGTTCGTTCCTCCCACTCCTCGTGCAGGATCTTGTTAATCTCGTCTTCCAACTTGCTCACTTTCTTACGGTACTTGTCTACAATTTCTGGAATGAATAATGACTATTAACCTTCCAGAGGTCGCATCACAGAGGTTACCTCCGGGTGTATTCTGCGTTTGTCCATAAAAACCCCTACACACAAGCCCAAAGCCTGTAAATCTGTATACCTTCCGGTTTTTTGTCTTAGAACACTATAAAATATAAATTAGCCACTTACAGCGTCGATGTAATTAGTTTTTTACGGTTTGTATTAGAGTCTGGAGGTAACTTCCGTGATCGCCTTCGGCGTTATGCTCTGCTACAGGTGAGCATTCTGGGCCATTTTGTAGTTTTATAGTTTTTGTGTGTGTTTTACATGACCTATTGTATTTTATTCTGATAGTGTTGATAAAAATGTTTTGCCATTTTCAGTAGTGTTTTAAAATTAGCCCACCTGGAATTAACCTCCGGTTACGTTTTAAGCCCTTACATCTCAATAGGCTTATAGGCTTGTCGTGAGTAGGCATGCAATTTTGTTCTGGCTTAAAAATAAATTAACTGGCAATTCAAACAATCAACAGACTGAATTGGTATACAAGCAAATCCTATCAACGCTTCTACTAGAATCTCCACATTAACTAAATTTAAAAAACAAACACTATTTTTAAAACAGTGGAAAATTTATTGCAACTACACTAGAGTCTTGCTAATCCAAACTAATTGATACCAGACCTGTTCAGATTGGCAACAATTCGAGTTAAGCAGTTGTTGGCATATATTGATCATTTATTTTTATCACTTTGAATTACCAATACTTTAAATGTCATTGTAAGCAATTATGTATTTTATCCTGTAGTACACTGCAATAATAAACAGCCGAAGTAGCGTGCATGAATGTGACGGGCATTACACAGATGGCTGTGGCAGTAGGGCCTCGATGGTAATAACAGGACACTGAACTTTCCTCCAGCCCTACCATGGCCTAAACAGTAACTACAGTACAGTCATCCGTTCTAAAACAAACGATGACTCACGTGTCATACTGTCAGTGTGTAAACACCTACCGAGTGGATGTGTTTTGTTCAAAGCTATTGTTTGTCGCACACCTGCGTGTATAGTCGCGTCATTGTAAGTAGCTGGTTATGTTATTCAAACATACAGTATGACATAACTTAAAACTAGTTTTACTCATTTTACTAATACACAAGTTTTATACATTTTTGGATTAGCGAGACTTTGTGAGTTTAGGTACACAGATCTAGGTAATTACCAGGAGGGATGACTCTACTCTTGACCGGGTTGCGAGCTCCTTTGATGACTTGTTTCACCAGCTTACGCTCGCCTTCTCCCGCCAGACTCACCGACACACCCTGCTCTGCCTGCTCGCGCCGTCCTGCCTACCCGGTGAATGTAGTGCTCCAGTGTCGGTGGGAGCAAGAAGTTGATCACCTGTAATCAGACAATCATTTAGGCCCATCTAAAAGGTGTTTTGCTTCATGAAATTAAAATTAACCAAAATTCAGGACTTAGCAACTTTAACATTAATCAAAGTTTAAGACTATTTTGTTTACATTTCAGACTAAAGTTGAGAACGATCCAAAACTTATTCCACAAGCTTAACAATCAAATGTGAAATGTTTGATTTCTGATTTTAATGTAAGGTTTCTACTGTTGTTTTGCAGTAACAGTGTGCATGGATAGCGGCAGACCAAGCACAGATAAGCTGCCATCTCTTGCCATTCTCCGCTTTCGACCGACAAACGAGTAAGGTATGTCTGTGCCAATGACTTAGTTATTATTAAGTGTGTGAGATTTAGTCTTGAACTTCGTCAGTGGCTCTATTTGAAGCTCTTAAAAAGGAATTCCCTCGCCAATGCTATCTATTGCAAGGGCAACCCTACTATGTTTACTTTCTTACCTCAGCTATGAGGCATCTATATGCAATCTAGAGGCTGTAACGGGATCCCCAGTTCGATGCCGAGGCCCGAGTTGAGGAGTCATTTCGATCCTAAGCCCTAGTACTGCGAGAGAAATTTTGGGAGAGGAAGAAATAATAAACACTACCCTCTCCTCAAAATTTCGATCTCACTATATCACAAGCATACAGAGAAAATGCTCGGATTGGCTATGTAACCCGCCCTATGTGGTTGCCTAGCAACAGCTATTGACATAGTAGACAACTGATAAGAGGTACAGCTGTCTGGCACAAAACGGGCACCTTCCCCCTGCTCACACACCAGCTGTTGTCTCCCCTCTGATCTCCTTCTCTTCCTTGTCCTTTCCACCTGTCATCTCTTTCTTTGCCTTCACCCCTCATCTCTGTGCACTGGTAGCTGGACATTGATTCCTTCTCTCTCTCCTCCTTGCAACTCTACCAACTGTTTTTGCAATGTTTGGGCTAAGTGATTGAGTGTTATTCATTGTACAACATAAAACAGGATGGTGGGTTCTGTATTGATAGTATGATGCACTTTGAATTTTGATTTTAAAAACTGCATGGTGTTGTATGAAGCCATGTATCATAAACAAAATCAATTTGATTGAAAAAACTCAATTTTATTTAATATTTCTTTAATGTCTATTTGCCAACTTTTCCCGTTCGAATTTTTAAAATCCCTCACGTTCAGGACCCAAAATTCTGCTCCCACACAGCTCTAATGCAATCTAACTCCCATAACATAATCTTTGCTAGCAGGTAATTGCCCACAGTTTTAACTCCACCGAATGTCTAAACCTCTAGCTGCCCGTCTGTATTACAAGTATCTATTTCCTGGAGTCCCGAACTTCTTCAAGGCTTCTAATCTCTCTTGGTTGTGTCAGGTTGCATTGGGTTCCCGACCTGCACAGGACATGGTAACTTTGCAATCTCAGTTGTGATGGGATTAACAATTGAAAACTTTGCTATAGCAGTTTAAAAGAAAAAGTGTGCTACTTACTAATGCACTGAAATTTAGTTAAAAATCAATGGTATTTCATTTGAATCTTAATCCATAAACTTCTTAGCCCTTGCATCAATAATAATTATTATAACTAGCCATGAAGTTATCACACAACACACAAAAACCAACTCATGTTTTTGTGTTTGAATGATAAGAACTCTGTGCTTTGATAAAGCCCCATAGTAAGGCGAGAATATAAATTAATTTTGTGTGTAACTCTTCAGTGTGCCCTATTTTTATTTGGCCCCTAAACTTGTTTTCTTAGGTAAAAGCTAGCTACTATCCTCTCTTCTCCTTGTAAATTCACTTAATGTAGTCATCAGATTACTCCGCGTTCGGTTATTTTGTTGACTACAAATTTTTCTATCGTTTGTGATGAAATCATAACGTTATGGATTCATGGCGATCTCTTGACTCCCGCTAAGCCTGTAGCAAACCATGATGACCTTTATTAAGCGTTAGCGACAATGTCTTGACTTCCTTGCTTGCCCGGGCAAAATCGACTTTAGTTGCCGTTCACTGACGATTCTGCTTAACTTCGCCAGCACCTGCGGCAAAATAGCGATCCTCGATGGCGTTAGCGATCTCGACTCCGCTAGTGCCTGCGCAGCGAAATAGCGACTCGACACTGTTTCGCGGCGATTCTCATTAAGCATTCTTGACTCGCTAGGGCCTGCGACAAACCACGACTTTATACCAATGCATAGCGGTATCTAGAACTCGTCGACATTATCACCACTTTCACGATCCTTTTCCAAAATTTCCGGTTTAGGGACAAAATTAGCATAATTCCAGGTGTTTCCGTGTATAATTTCCATTATAATTCTGGTTTTCCCAGAATTCTCCTGTATGGTGGACAACCTGAATATACCAAAGTATTATCTTGTATATTGGAGACATCCTGTTGAGACAATTCCATAGCACTAACCTTGACACCCAGAAGGCCGAGCAGGATGTGGATTCGGTGAGCTTGTTTCTTAGTGGTCACAAACACCATATGGTCGGGCGATCCTGCACACCAGTGCAGCCAACAATGCTTCTGTCGTTTCCTTCTCCTTTTGCGGGATCCTAGCACAGTAACATACCACCTTGAGCTTATGTACACGGACTATTTTAAATTGTTTTTAGTAGTAATAGTCAGTAGGGGTGGGGTCAGATTTTCCTTTTGGGTGGAAAACGGGCAAGAAACACTTGTTTTGCTAGATTTCGAATGGTTTACAGCGTGATTTTTCCTTAAATTTGTATTATTATGTATAAAATTACCAGAAATAAACCATTGCAGTAATTACAGGCAATTGTCAACATTAAAATATCAAAAACCCCATCATCTCACTTATTTGTAACACTCTAAGATTACTTTCTGCAGCACTTCAAGCTAATGGTATGGATAGTCAGATTTACCTGATATGGTTACACCTCATTTTGTCATGATTCCAATGACAAAAGTTGTTTGTCTTGTTTAACAGAGTTAAGTTAGGATTTACAAAGTCCTCTTTAACACTCAACCTTCACCTAGCGTTACCGAAAAGCCACTTAACAAATAGTGGTGACTGGGGGTCAAACCTGCGCCACCGGAGTGATGAGCTCTGGAGTTGCATATAATACCAATCAGCCATGGTGAGCGTAAAGTTAAAAACAGACACACTTACTTGACAAACTCTTGCCGCAGATTGAAGGCTACATCTTGGTTGTTGTCGACGAACACCTTGACCGGCTTGTCTAGCGACACGGCTGCAAGGTCGTTGACCGCGTCCGTCATCGTAGCGGAGAACAACAATGTCTGCCTTGTCCGCGCACACTGCTTGATGATCTCAGTCATCTGCTCTTGGAAATACTCGTCCAACATCCTGACAACAAACCTCTGTAGTTTAGTATAACGGACTCAAATAAGATCTTTATTTACCTTCAACAATGTACAAAATTGCAATGGACCAAGTCATAGTTGTTTCTTTATAAAATAGCAAACACAAATTTACAAGAAATGATTCAATAATTTAGTTACATTCAAGCACATTTAAAATTTACATCAATTATAGATTCCACATTAATTATTTTACACATAAAATTCATCTAAATTATAAAAGGATTATTTGATTTTGAGGACACAGCTTACATGAGTTTGGAAATTTAATAAATAAAATTGTGTGGTAAGTCACTGTTTTAGATAGCCGACTGTACGTCTTGTTAAATCTAAATTACACATATTTAAGCTCTGATGGTCATGAACCATATTTCTTTTTGGAAACTATTCAAGTTTCTCTTAACATATGAATGTTTCGGTTTAGATATGAGTCACCTACTGGGACAATTTCTGCAGTAAAACTTTTTGATAGATGTATTTTCAAAACTTTAAAAATATTTATTTGCATTTTTTTCTGAGTATTCCTATTAAAACTAATTGTTTCGGCCCTCTAATAGCTTGGCAAATTGAAGTTGAAGTTGGCCAAATTTCATTAACTAACCCTTTCTTTAATAACTGCATATGTTTTGGTGTTTTAATTATTCTAGAGGTAGAAGATTGTTGAACAGTGTTGCTATTTTCATTTACATCTTTTTATTTACATGCACGTTATCTAGTGCAGTGGTGACTGCGGAAATCGAACCAGCGCCACCACAGTGATGAGAAAACATTGCAAATCCACCACAAAACCGCTAAACATGGGGAGTAGAATTGTTTACCTGTCAGCCTCATCCAGGATTAAAACTTCTACGAATCGAGTCGCGACGAAGGTGTTCTTGAGGTGGTCAATCAGCCGACCGAGTGGCAATCACAACGTCAGGGTTCTTCATAGCACTGACTCCTAAATTTGGAAAACAAATTCTTGTTTATCAAACAAAGACTCAGGAACAAATAAACAATATCACTTTTAATATAAAATAAAACTTTTAGTGGACCACATAAAGCCGTGCTAATACAGTACTACAAACAAGATGTTTTGTTTATGCTATGATAATGAACATCATACTAAAATGACAAACCACATAAGTTTAAAATCCAAAATATCACTTTTAAACAAGAACTGCTATGTCAATTTTACCATTACTTCACTACAAAATACACAGTTACAAATACACACCAAAAAGTAAAATTCACTGTTCAAAAGAAGCAGAAGTAAGCACCAACCTCTAAAGGGAACAGTGCAGCCTGTTTTCCTTAAATTCAAAATAGTCATGAACCAATGCTGTTATACTTGAGGTTATATGCAAAGTTGAATGTATTACGAAAATATAAAGGATCCCTTCTCTATACTTTTTGAATATAAACCATAAACAAAGCTTTTAAATCAAATTTTTAGCAGAAAGTTTAGGCCTACTTGTTGGATAGAAGTAGTTTTGTCACCTACTTTAAGTTGCAACAAATTATATTTAGATTTATTTACATTTTAAATTTAGGAAACATTACTTTCAATAAATGTTTCAAAATCCTGATAGCTTGTTAAGCGGGCAGACAGAGAGCGAAGAAGCACGAGCAGCTTTGAGATAACGAGAAGTACACGGACCTGAGTCTTGAGATCGAGACCTCGACTGCTAGGCGATCTCGATGCTGGTGAACTGGCGAGTTGTCTGCTCACTTAATTTACGCACTCCAGCTCGAGTTGGCACCAACACCAACACCCTGCAACAGCGAGTACATTCCATGAATAACAAACAGTTCCACCATACTTGTGCTGTGAACTGAAACCCATTAAACTTAGCGTTGTGCTCAGCGTCAATTTTTATATAAACAAACAAGAATAGCCCAGACAACTCCTTGACGGGTGCCATTGGGCACTCATACACTCTGGTTTTGCTCATGGCATCGTCTTTGTTGAGCTTTTTGACTAAAGAAAAGTTCTGACACATTCTTACAAAGTAGAAAGCATAACTTCACTGATGCACATTGTTTTGTTCAAAAGCGCCATGACATCAAAATGAAGTGGAACCAAAATTACTATTAGAAGGGTATGGATAGAGTCAGATATACCTGATATGGTTACACCTCATTTTGTCATGATTCCAATGACAAAGTTGTTTGTCTTGTTTAACAGAGTTAAGTTAGGATTTACAAAGTCCTCTTTAACACTCAACCTTCACCTAGCACGAAAAGCCACTTAACAAATAGTGGTGACTGGGGTCAAACCACGCCACCGAGTGATGAGCTCTGGAGTTGGCGATATACCAATCAGCCATGGTGAGGATAAAGTTAAAACAGACACACTTACTTGACAAACTCTTGCCGAGATTGAAGGCTACATCTTGGTTGTTGTCGCACGAACACCTTGACCGGCTTGTCCAGCTTAACATCGCTGTATCGCTTGACCGCCGCCCGTCATCGTGAAGGAGAACAACAATGTCTGCCTTGTCCACAAGACACTGCTTGATGATCTCAGTCATCTGCTCTTGGAAATACTCGTCCAACATCCTGACAACAAACCTCTGTAGTTTAGTATAGCGGACTCAAATAAGATCTTTATTTACCTTCAACAATGTACAAAATTGCAATGGACCAAGTCATAGTTGTTTCTTTATAAAATAGCAAACACAAATTTACATGAAATGATTCAATAATTTAGTTACATTTAAGCACATTTTAAATTTACATCAATTATAGATTCCACATTTAATTATTTTACACATAAAAATTCATCTAAATTATAAAAGGATTATTTGATTTTGAGGACACAGCTACATGAGTTGCAATGGAAATTAAATAAAATTGTGTGGTAAGTCACTGTTTTAGATAGCCGACTGTACGTCTTGTTAAATCTAAATTACACATATTTCTGGTCTGATGGTCATGAACCATATTTCTTTTTTGGAAACTATTCAAGTTTCTCTTAACATATGAATGTTTCCGGTTTAGATATGAGTCACCTACTGGGACAATTTCTGCAGTAAAACCTTTTTTTGATAGATGTATTTTCAAAACTTTAAAAATATTTATTTGCTTTGCATTTTTTTCTGAGTATTCCTATTAAAACTAATTGTTGTCGGCCCTCTAATAGCTTGGCAAATTGAAGTTGAAGTTGGCCAAATTTCATTAACTAACCCTTTCTTTAATAACTGCATATGTTTTGGTGTTTTAATTATTCTAGAGGTAGAAGATTGTTGAACAGTGTTGCTATTTTCATTTACATCTTTTTTATTTACATGTAACGTTATCTAGTGCAGTGGTGACTGCGGAAATCGAACCCGCGCCACCACAGTGATGAGATAAACATTGCAAATCCACCACAAAACCGCTAAACATAGGGGAGTAGAATTGTTTACCTGTCAGCCTCATCCAGGATTAAAACTTCTACGGAATCGAGTGCGAACGAAGGAGTGTTCTTGAGGTGGTCAATCAGCCGACCCGGAGTGGCAATCACAACGTCAGGGTTCTTCCGCAACACTGACTCCTAAATTTGGAAAACAAATTCTTGTTTATCAAACAAAGACTCAGGAACAAATAAACAATATCACTTTTTAATATAAAATAAAACTTTTTAGTGGACCACATAAAGAACCGTACTTAATACAGTACTACAAACAAGATGTTTTGTTTATGCTATGATAATGATCATCATACTAAAATGACAAACCACATAAGTTTAAAATCCAAAATATCACTTTTTTAAACAAGAACTGACTATGTCAATTTTTACCATTACTTCACTACAAAATACACAGTTACAAATACACAATACAAAATTAAAATTCACTGTTCAGGCTTCAGAAAGCAGAGTAAGCACCAACCTTCAAAAGGGAACAGTAACGCCTGTTTTCCTTAAATTCAAAATTAGTCATGAACCAATGCTATTATACTTGAGTTATATGCAAAGTTGAATGTATTACGAAAATATTAAAGGATCCCTTCTCTATACTTTTGAATATAAACCTGCAAACAAAGCTTTTAAATCCAAATTTTTAGCAGAAAGTTTAGGCCTACTTGTTGGATAAGTAGTTTTGTCACCTACTTTAAGTTGCAACAAATTATATTTAGATTTATTTACATTTTTAAATTTAGGGAAACATTACTTTTCAATAAATGTTTCAAATCCTGATAGCTTGTTAAAAACGGGCAGACAGAGAACGAGAAGTACACGAACGAGAAAGCTTTGAGATAACGAGAAGTACACCGACCTGAGTCTTGAGATCGAGACCTCCGACTGCTAGGCCGATCTCGATGCTGGTGAACTGAGCGAGTTGTCTGCTCACTTGGTACACTTGCACTGAGCTCTCGAGTTGGCACCAACACCAACACTCTGCAACAACGGAGATACACATTCCATGAATAACAAACAGTTCGCCAATACTTGTGCTGTGTGAACTAAAACCCATTCTAAGCAACTTTGTGCTCAACGTCAATTTTTATATAAGCAAACAAGAATAGCCCAGACAACTCCTTGACAGGTGCCATTGGGCACTCATACACTCTGGTTTTGCTCATGGCATCGTCTTTGTGAGCTTTTTTGACTAAAGAAAAAGTTCCTGACACATTCTTACAAAGTAGAAAGCATAACTTCACTGATGCACATTGTTTGTTCAAAAACGCCATCACATCAAAATGAAGTGGAACCAAAATTACTATTAGAAAGGTACATGCAAGTTGCCGACCTCTCAGACTGACCACTCTGAACTCAGGAAGAGTTCTTTTTTATCTCCTAGCGGTGGTAACGCAAACTAAACTACGCGTTCCCTACACCGCCACACCAATTGATTCCAGATACTTTAGGGTAACCCCTCTACGCCACACTAATATATAAAACCAAACATTATGTTTTAATAGGTAGATGACGCATAGATGCTGAATGGCTGCGGTAGGAAAATCAACATAGTTCCAGCAGCGCGAGCACAAATAGCGCTGCGAGGGAATTTTCTTAAACGTCTCGAGTAGAGCCACTGATGCAAGTTAAAGTTTGTTCACTCTCAAAAATCGCACAATTTGGTCACATTTAAGTCATTTACATCACACAAACTCAAGCATGTGGTATCGAGGGGGGAGCGAGACAGCAGCGCTTGCAGCACTATCTGTGCTGAGCTGCCGCAATTATGTTGATTTTCTTGCCTCAGCCAACTGGCATCTATGCGCCATCTACCTATTATTACATAATCTTTGATAAAACACACAATACATAAAGTTTGCCATTTAACTTGGGAGGCTTTGGGAAGCTCTAAACTGCAAACTGTTTTCCCTACAACATTTTGCACTCTCTAGCGATAGAAACAAAAACCGCTAGGAAATTCGCAAATATCTAGGTTAAGAACCGACCTGGTGACAGCGACGCCGTCGCGAGGTCTGTATATCAGGCGCTCCAGAGTGGGCAGCATGTAAGCGGCAGTCTTGCCTGTGCCTGTCGCAGCGCAGCCACACACGTCTCGACCCTGCAGCGCCACCGGGATCGTGGCTGCTTGGATCGGTGTCGGAGTCACAAAATTCATCTACCCTATAGCCTTCAGACAGAGACAAACGTTTTTACATTATTTACCCTTTTTTAACTATTGTGAATAAAGAAATAAATCAGATGTAGGTATTATCAGTGTTATTACACATAATAACAAGTAATCTGTATATACACGGGGTATTAAATTTTAAACAGGCCACCCTTGGTATCTTGTAGACTGTAAATTTTACAGAGTAATTTACAGTATGGAAGTAATTCACTGTATGGTTCCCCGACAACTAAAATTATATGACTTTGAACATTTGATAGTCCCAGCTAGCGAATATTTAGGGGACCGACTGATAGAGCTCGAGGAGCCTCTATCCAGGATAGGGAATTTAACATGAAAAGTTTGCAAATGATGTTTTAAGTAAATTAACGTACTAAAATGGGAAAAGTGTTTTATAGAAACTTAGAGCCATTAATGCTGCAGCGTATAAAAGCAAAAACGTAAACCTTTTTTGCCAAACAAAATATTAATTACGATTAATCAAGTTCTAAGTTAGTAATTTATCTTAAGTAGATGCAGTTTTATGGATTACATACACACCTTTAACAAAGGCCTTGAAAGATTCATGTGATAAAAGGAAGCATTCAAATCAGCTGGTGGCGCATCTTCGAAGAAATCTGCATTACTTTCAGTTTGTTCCAAAAGTTTCATTCTTTTTTTCTTCTTCTTGCCAATATTCTTTTCTTTAATCTTGATGTTATCTAGAAAAAACATAGAACTGTGAACTAGACTTATAAGTAAAATAGGTTGCGTTAGAAAAAAAGAACCCTTAACGTTTAGGTAGGTTGCGTTTATTATTTTTATTGCATGACTAGTTGATACATGAATCCTGAATTTACAAACAGTTCTGTCTCTGATACGAACACACAACGCCATCAGACTGGTATTTACCATGATTAGATGCTATAGATGCGTATCTTGGCTAACTTAACCACTGTTGACAAAGCCTCTTAACGTCGGCCCTTCACAAAGCGTTTAATTCAATGGTTTTCAGGATTCTGAGGATTCAGAGATCTACTGTGAAAAATTGTGTAGCAAACTCTAGTAAGAACCACATACGCATAAGTATAGCAGCAAAATACAGAATACATAGCCTACCTTTCTGCAGCTCATCTTCAGACAAGGACACTTCATCATCGCTAACCGTTTCCTTTTTCACATCAACTTCTGAATCTTCATCGTCAGACACCTCCTTAAACAAAAACTCCTTGCATGATGGAAAGCAAAACTGTTTCCCCCAAAAAAATCCCTTTAATAAGGGTTTACAAAATAAGATTGAAACAAATTGAACCTTAGCAGTAAATTTCAATTATTTAATCTGAAAGTAAAGAATAATTCAAAATTTAAAACTAAAACTGAACTTACCTCTTTTTTAAACTTTTTCCTGGCTTCTAAAATTTTGTCATCGACCTTAGACTTTGCTTTTCTTTTGATATATTTAGTAATATCATTCCAAACATCTTGATTGTATTCTGACTTACTGCCTACAAAATGGAAATCTGGATCAAAATCTTTCTTCTTCTTATTTTTCTGGCGACTTGGCTGAAACTGTGAAAAAAGAAATGATATAAAGAAGATTAATTTATGGTTGGTGAAAAATAAATTGACCGATAACCACAGCTCATAAAATGATCTCACCTCCTTAAATATGTGTTGACTGCATTTTTAATGTTAAAGAAATAAATAACGAGCAAGAACATTGAACTTCGGAGTCAATAGGTCTGTATTTGGAGATTCGGTGATGATTTGTGGTAATTTTTTTTCAAAGGAAATTTTTTTTAATGCATTGTCTAGCCAGTAAGTTATATTTCTTGAATGATTGATAAGCCTTCTGGTTTATGAATAGGCCTACTTTATATAGTAATAGATAAACCATGGCGGAAATGTGCATTTGCAAGGTTAAGAGAAAAAACGCTAACATGCTTTTTTTCTACACTGGTCCTTGGGCTTAGTCAGTGTATTCCATTTTCACCAACTTAACTAGGTGAAGAAAACAAACTACATTTGCCTTAGATAGATTTTTGATATTTATAATTTACTGCTGCGCTTGTTTTGGCTAACTTGGGCATTAGCAGACTGATTTAAATATTATTTAGTGGCCTACTTTGAGCGTAGAAAGACATTGACTTATGTATAAGACGAAATCAGCTAGGTAGGCTGAATACGATAGCAACTGAGATAAATTCTAAATTTTCAATACGTTTGCCTGAGATGAATTTTACATAGCCTATTAAAATGCTGCAGCTGTAAAATGGTATTTTTAAATTCTTACCTCTTCTTCTTCATCTGAGTCTTCAGAATAGTTCGGAACTTCCTCGAAATCTTTTATAGTAGGGATTAAATCGAAATCAAGAAGTTGTTTCCCTTCTTTCATATTAATATGTTCCCTTTAAATACACTGAAACAAGTATGAAAGTTGTTATAGAAAATCCACTGTTAACGTCTAATAAAACAAATTATACATTCACTGAGGATTAAGTAGAAAATACTTCCAGAATCAAGCAAAAGGTAAGTAAGTTTCAAGCGTTTCGTACAGGAGGAATGGTGTGGTTATACAGTGAATTAAAGTGAGGTTATGTTTTGATCAAAATGCAGTAAGTAAAAAACAAACGATCTATCTTCTTACCACAGAGTACTGAGAAAGGCAGAGAGAATATATTGAACATTGACTTTAAAAATGTTTATAACGTCAAAGTACTTAATAAAAGTGTTCCGAGTAACTTCAAAGAGCATAGACTATAAATATACGTTTAAATACCTATTATGTTTAACACAATGGTAAACTATTGGTATTAATCATATAAATAAATATTGACTTGGTATAATTAAAGACAATGATATAACAAATATAATTCTCTGAAGCATTAAGAGATCAGGTAAAAAGGTAGGTTTTGATAGTCTTACCATTGCGACATTATTATTTTTAAATAAACATCAAAGATCATTAACAGTGAATCAATGTAATTGATGGTGGTGAGATGCACTACTCGGAAATCCTCCCGACATATCTAAAGAATACTTACCCACAACGAGTGTGGTGACAATTCCTTTACCTTAAAAATTGGGTGAACATGGCGATTATAATGATAAATGTTTATGTATACATATTGTATATATGCTTATATTATGTCAGTTTCTGTTGTTTGTTTGTTGGTAGTCAACTGTTTATCTATCGATTCGAGTGTCGGTATGAAGAATCGATTAGTTTCTCCAAATTATTTTTGTCAGCTGTCAGCTGCTAGCAACTTTTTTACTTTCTGCTACTCAGCATCATAATAAAAATAAACATTTTGACAGGAGCTAAACTAACTTGGATACATATGTAACATAATGATTAGAATGATTATCATCTAACGACGAGGTATTTACTAGCCATTTAATTGCCGTTAGATAACCAGTAACAATATAGTACACCAGTAAATTACCTCAAGTCTTCCATCATTGGATAGTAAGACTGCAATAGATTTCATCAAAACAGGTACAATGACACTATTATAAGCCAAGATCCTTGTCTACCTAGAGCTCATCCAAAAAGGTATGCTTTCTTGAGTGAAACACTACTTCAAACTTATCTTGAACTCTGGTAGATCTTGATTTACTAGTTCTACTTTTCTTGGCAGCTTATTTAGAATGGTTGGTCTAATATAGAGATAACTCCTTGGCCACTTGCCTTGTATTTTTGCTGATTAATTGTGTTCCTAGTTCTAGTATTATGATCATGTATTGCACCTCTCAATTCTATGAAACGATACCCAGATTTACAACAAACTGCAGATTGGGAAATAAACAGGCTAGACAACAAGTCCAACTTATAAGTAGAGTTATATCTATCGACCGATGAGAATATTTAGTGTAAATATTTTGAAATGCTGATAGTGTCAAAGATCATCGATCACTTCAAAAAAAGTATTTTGAATCAGATAAACAGGATACTGTAAACCACATGATACTCTAACATATTTTATCTGTGGCGAAGCACAGGTTCACGGTTACCATTGGCATAAAGAACAAAGTGGTTTTGAAGCTATAGAATTGTGGAAAATGTGTATTTAAAGGTTGAAACTTCCAAATCGTCTGGGGTAGGTCCCCAAATCTTCCGGTAACTGTCCCCTTCCCCGCTCGGTGCTCGCGCCCTCGAACTATGGCTGTCCACTGCCCCAAGAAGTGGCTAGGAGCTTAGTTAACTGTCTCAGAAAGACTTCTAAAATCCCATCCATCAATGCCAGATGAGAAAATTTAACCCTCTATCACAGTTGGAATCTCAAATGAACATTTTCAAAGAAAGTTCTCTAGTGGAACCTCAGTGGGTAATCCAAAGAGGTTTGTAGACTCGAAAAGGTATGAAATTATCATTTACCAAAATAATGGAAGGAAATAATATTTTACTTCAAATCATTGTCAAAGTTGTACTATTTAATCATGACGGACATTTTCTCTGTTTCCAGGTTATCGCATTGAACATTCTGAAAATGGATTTAATTTAGATATAATGGAGCAGATAAATGCAGACACCGATGAAGTATTAGACCTGTCTCTGCCTCATAGAAACAACATTGAGCACAGCGATGACAAAGGAAGGAATCAAGAGGAAACATTTGTTGAAAGGTGAATTATTTAACGAATTAAACGATACAAATTGTCATACTTACAATTAGGACAGTTTTTTTCAATTGCCTGCTAACCGGCTGATTAACCAACCACTAATTAAGTTGTTTACAGTCTGTAATGTTTACATTTTTACACAATGTTAAACACACTTCAGTGAATAAATAAAGATTATTCATCCAATAAAGGTGTTCTTTTTTCATTCTTTATTAAATTTAACATGTAACATACATTGTGCTAAATAGTTATATACAAACTTTAACACTAAAATGCATAATCAAAACAGACAAAGGAAAACTTAACCTCAAAAAATATCCAGCTTTCTTATTGGTTGGCTGCCAGTTAAATTTTAACCGCCAGTTAAACTGACTGAATTGAAGAAACGGCCCTTAGTGTCATACAGATAAAGAAATAAAGAAAATAATCCTTTACTCCATTATGTAAGATTGCATCAAACGCCAAACAAGTACATAACAATTTTGTGGCATAAGATTAACGTTATACAAGTCTTTTTAAATGAGTCTGTAAATCTTGACCAACACACTATCTACTGTATCGCAGTGCACACAAAATATGGATTTTGTTGATACGGCATTGAGAGTTAATGATATTTATACAAAATGTCTGTTCAAAAGTTTCAAGAGATATCTCTAGATGTGGTTGGTGTTACATTTTACATTTACAACCTTATTTTATTTTCAGTTTCTTGATTAAAACAGAACCGGAAGAAGACGGAGAAGTGCAAGGTTTACCATTCGACCCACTGGAGTATTTAGAAGTAGACCACGTAAGTTTGACTTTGCCTTGTTGATTATTTTATTTACTATTTACCTACCATCCTCTTATTGTAAAACTGTTCCATTTTACAATCTGCTCCTTGGGAAGAATAAAACATAGTGTTGAAACTAAAATATGTCCAGTAATCCAATAATGTTCTATTGGTTGAAATCCTTATTGATTATGAAAGTTAACCCGAAATCTTATCCTTTAGTGCTAGTATTTGTTTAATGACTCAAGGAATTTTAGTAATTCACCTTATTCAATTTATAAGTACAACAATTTTAATTTTTGTTTAGAAATCTTACGACAGCAGCAGTGAAAGTGGAGAAGACCTATCAGATCTGAGAAGCAACTCTAAGGACAGCGATTCGTCAGATTATAAAAACGTAAGGCAACTAGTTTAAAGTAAAGGGTGTCCAGCATACGGGAGTTACGGCAACCTGGAATTGTGTGGGAAAAGTAAAGAATTTTGTCCCCGAACAGGGAAATTCTAAGTAGGAAGGTACAGGGACATATTTAAGTATCTGCCGCCCCTAGGCAGCAAAGTTTGCCCCTCAACCAAAGATCAATCTACTATATGCCTCGTCAGCTGATTATGTACATTATGGAGATTCAAGTATGCCTGCTGTACCAACAAATCCAATAACTTTCAAATCTTTTTCCTGGGAAAATTGTGGTAGCCTTAATAGTTCCAAACCATTTTAATTTTTGTAATTACATAATTAAAGCTCATGACAATTTACAGGTTCAATTTCTAAGAGTATCAAATTATAATTTTAAATCTTGTTAGGATCTTTGTTGGTTTAAAATGATTAGTGTTTCTTTTTTTATTTCAGAAATCTCAACCTGAGTCTTTGAAGACATCTCTCATCACTTGTAAGGTTGGTAGGCTTTTGTTAAAGTTTTCCACTTGAATTACAAAAACAAATACATTATGAATTGTATGCTTTTGATTACCTTCAGAACTGTTATGAAGTTAATTCTTAGGCTTTTGCGGCCGGTGTCACAACTATAATTTAGTTCTTCCGGTTCACACCTCGTCCAAACTTCATAATTTGGTTGATATATTTCGGCCTCGCTGTTGAGTACCATCTTCAGTCACTGATTAGCTGGAACTGTTATGAAGGTTTGAGACGAGTTAGCTACAATATCTGTGTCTACTGACCTTTGATTTTATAGAGGCTTTAATTTGATTATGGACCTTTTTAAAAACAACAGTATTTAACTATACAATTGGAAATAATCTTGTTTGAGATTTTTTGTCAGTTTAATGAAACCACACCCCAGAAAACATTAATGACCTCATCCATCTAAAAAATCCAATACATTTGATCATAACCGCTTTTTTTTAAATTGTATTGTTATTGGAGTGGTTATTATTGATTGCGAAACGATGTCTACTAAACGCGAACGGGTCGTATTGACAACTTAGCAAAACTCGACATGGTGCAGAACATTGATCGTGGTTGAACAGTAAACAAATGTGCAACCAGTATAACATTGTTCATTGATGATACAATGATATATACATGATATACGAAAGATAACAACAACAACATAGACACTGGCAATACTCTGTCTCTATCTTGTCGCCATTTTCTGGTTGCTGTGGTAACCAAGTCACGTGATCTGTCAAGAGTTCGACACTAGCGCTCCTGATCACTCAGTAGCTAACATGTACACACGGTAGCGTCCGACGTGCCGGTGCTAAAATACATGAGGACAATGACTAGATTCCACATGCACCGCTCACTGGAATCTATTATCCTCATTTTTAGTTGTTTACGTCTTTATATACCTTATTGTACATTAATTTTGAGTTTTTGCGGATTACCGTGATTTTGCTTATCCGGGAAGCCTCAACCCGACTTTATAGCGATTAATCAGACGTTGACAGTTTATACATCCAAGTTTAAGTTGACAGTTTTACTACATCTTTTACACCTTGATGTAGTAAGAGATGTAAAAGATGAAGGCGGTTGTACCCAAGCTTGTTCTAATAATTAAAGACCACAAGCTTACTTTGATTAAATGCTGTTTTAGGACATTTTAGTTTGGTTTTATTTAACAAGATTTGTACCTTATGTTTCAGAAGTGTGGATGCTTGAAGAGTGTGAAGACTGATGATCTCGAGAGCGACGGCCAGGATTGTGAAAAGGAGTTGAAAGAGACAGTTCAAGTATTCTGTGACTGTGAGAACTATACGGTAAAGTGCAACCTGTGTAAGAAGGGTGTGAAGCAGCTGGACTATGATTCTCACATCCGAAGCCACCTGCAGAGTAGAAAACACAGGTGTGAAACTTGTGGCAAGTGTTTCCTGCACGCGGCTCATCTGCGGAACCACGCAGCTTCGCACGCTTCCAACAAAACCCACTTCTGCGACCTCTGCAGCAAGTCGTTTCAACACTTCAGATCGCTGAAGAAACACAGAGTCTCCTGCAAGGACAAGAAGAAGTTCTACAAATGCGACGAGTGCGGAGAATCTTTTCCGCTGAAGAGGTTGTTTTTCAGTCACATCAGAAAGCACGAAAAGGTGAAAGTTCCCGGAGAATCGTTGACTTGTGAGATATGTTGTATAACGTTCGACAACAGCAGTCTCATGAGAGATCATATCGTCGACGTACACGTGGCGGCGCAGAGGTTCATCTGTGAAGTGTGCGGAGTGGCGTTCGCCACGGAGAGCGCGAGAAGACGTCACGGTACGACACATTTGCGCAACTATCCGTGCAAAGTGTGCGACAGGATCTTTGTGACCAAACGAGAGTACCTCGCCCACCGTTCATTCCACCAAACTCTGGGCGAGATGAAGTGTAAACACTGCGGTGAACAGTTCGAGCAAGAATCCACTTTCATAGATCATAAAATATCAAAGCCTTGTGTAGAAAAAAAAGTATTAGTTTGCGATCAGTGTCAGAAAGAATTTCAAACGAAAACCGCTTTGAAAAAACATCTCGTAATACACACTCCGATCAGTGAAAGGTCTATCGATTGTGAAATGTGTGGTAAAAGTTTCAGTGGAAATGCTGCTTTACAAAAGCACGTTAGACTGTTTCATGAAAACCTGCGACCGTACATTTGTGAGTTTTGTTCTAAATCGTTCAACCAATTGTGCAAACTGAAAAATCATATAGTGACACATTCGAAGGACAAACCTGTCAACTGCGAGGTATGCAACAAGCCCCGGCGACGAGAAAGACATTAAAATACACATGAGGGTACATACCGGCGAGAAACCGTTCTCGTGTAAATTGTGTGGAAAAGCGTTCCGTCAACGTGGCCACGTCAAGTCTCACATGGTCGTTCATACCAAAGAGAAACCCTACGCTTGCTTATTCTGTAACAAAACATTCGGCTTGTCTAGCTCATTGAAAAAACACACCAAATTGCACACTACTAATGTAACTATCACTACTAAGTAAGAATTTCATAATTAATTGCACTTCCTACATCATGTAATAATTATAATTGTTAATTATTTGTTTGTACGTTATTTTTACTTAATTTAATTTAGATATCAAAGCTAGTCTTAATATTACCTTGTTTTGTTTTAAAGTTTTATAGTGAATATGAAATATTCATGTTTTTTTATCCACCAAACTTGCATTATGTAGCATAATGAACAAAATATATTACTACCAATTTAATATCTTACCAGATTGTTACTGTTTACTCCTTTTAAAGAATCCTAGTAGTGTTCCGCTCTGCCAAGTCAAAAGAGAGCTATCAAGAAAGTAATTAAACCTCGGCACAAACTAATTTCACATACTTTTTAGGACAAAGTTACAGCACCTAGACAAAATGAATAGCTTAAAGTGGTCAAGCTAGCTTATGGGTCAGCTTTGTGTATCAGGATAAAGTTAAAAAGGAGCAATTGTTCAGAATAACCTTCACTTTTAAGGTGAAAGCAAAGATTAAGTTATGGTAGGTAGATTGCGCATATATACTAAACGGCTGAGGCAGGAAAATCAACATAGTTCGACAGCCCAAACACAGATAGCGCTGCGAGGGAATTATTTCAAGATTATAACCATGAATAACATTTCGTTTGCTTTAAATCAGTATTCAAAACGAACATAAAGCCATTTCATGTATAACTGTGTTATTATTGGATGGTTGAATGATATCCTTAACAGCAGTACAAAAATTGTTCATCTGTGTGTGTGTGTGCGCGTTACTTTACTTCGAGACACCGACCATTCTTTGTGTGTGTAAGCAAATGGTGTAGGTTGACAATGGCAGAACCAAATTAATTGAAACTTTTACATAATTAAATTAGAAGTTAACTCTTAGTCTGACTACATTATTTCGAGGAGGATATGTTGAGTACTTTAGAGGCAACTTTTTGGATCAAAGAACTGTATGTAATGTTATGTTGTTATTTTACAATTTATATCTTGTACCTCAATAAAGCACATTTTTTCATAGACAAAACAATAAAAAACTATTTGCATTGCCCAAAAATGTGACTTTGGTCAACCTCTCAACAGATACAGGTTTTGTGATGACACAGCAGTAATCTTTACTTCAAGGTCAACTAGTTGAATAAATTAAACAGATAACACTGAGAGGCTAGAGTTGTGTGTATAGCTGTTGTTTATCTGCGGTGCACTGTGATAGTCAAGTTAACAGCTGATAGTTAACTGTTCACCAACACAGAGTACACTACTCACTAGCCAGCTGTACACTTCTATTCTACAGTCCAGCTGAACTTCATTCAACATTGCTACCCTCCTAAACAAGGTTCTCCGCCCAGCTTTTGGGCTTCATTCGAAACCTTCCTTTAAAGTTGCTGTGAAACAGTAAGTACAAGTTTTAAAATTTGTAGTACTGCGGCATAGAATTCATAGCAAAAGACAATTGTTACGTTTTTGACAAAAATGCAATAATTTAGATCCAATTGTTGAAGCTTGTTAAAACTTGTTTCCGTCCACTTGTTGACTAGCTATAATCACAATCAGTTTTTCAATACAAACTAGCTTTTAAATTAAAAGCAATTTAAATCAAATTAACGACATTTGTCTTATTGTAGTATGTATTTTGTTTCAAAAATCAAATCAAACTTTATTTTTCACTTATAATCTCACTTTTCAGAGAATTGTACTACATTTTCTAATTTTATATATAATTATTTTAGAAGATGAGTGCCAACTAAAAATCTCATAATGAATCCATCTTCACCATCCTATTGCAAAATTCTGAAAAAAATGTTGTATTGCAAAAATGAATTTCATTCTTAGCTTAAAACAAAAAAGCATTTTGCGATAACATACTTAAATTTTACAATTCAGATTACAACAATTTTTATGATTATCGTTAACGTGATTACTCTGTTTTATTTATTGGCCAAATTGATTTAAACATAAAATTCACTAGTCTTCCTTTTCCTTTTTTTGATTTCTGAATGAGATCATGCACCAATAAAATTAACTTGACAGCATTACAATTTAAGTACCGGTATTGTTTTTAAAACTTGATTATTTTACTAAATATTTACAAAAATGCTCATTTGTAGTTAGAAGTTATAGTACTAGCATAAGTGTTTATGTTATCAAACCAATTAGTTAAAACCTTATTATAAGGTAAGATTTAAAGATTATCGAACAATGCTTACATGAAGACAAATGAAAGAAAGTGAGTAAAGAAGCTATAACTTTGCTACGATCTACGAGAAAAGAAATTAATCATCGGATATTTTAGGACTGTGTGACTCTGTCCCATGCCCCGTGGCAGGGAGGGCTGCCCTCTATAAATTCTCGTTGTTAATAATTTTAGACCTATTTTAAGTATTTTGATACACATTATATCATACATAGTATCATTGAAACCAGTAAAATTATTTCCCGTACAATTATGAGAAAAAGGTAAAAGGTAAAGTTTGTCTTGTTTCATAAGGTGAAGTTAGGACTCCAAAATCCTCTCTACCACTCAACCTCGACCTTTACCTAGCCTTACCGTATAGTACCTTTACAAATGTAAGTGGTGACTGCAGGGATCGAACACGCGCCAGTGGAGTGATGAGCTCCGGAGTCGCGCACTATTCCAACCCGCCACGGTAACGCTTAGTGATTCACATAAGACAATCTGAACCACATCCCAAAATTTGGCACTCAGGGGCTCCAAGAGCAGTATTTTATTCTTCAACAAAATATAGACAAAATTAAACAAATATTGATTGGCATTTATTTAACCAAAATCCCTTAAAACTATTTGAAAGGAACAGTATAAAAAAGAATTTTTACTAAACCACTTAAATTTGTTAATTAAGTGGTTAGAGTTTAATCAAAATTCATGAATACATTTTAAAAACCTAGTGTTCAGTTTTAGTTTAATCATGGGCAAAAACAAGAGATGGGTTTACGCTGTCCCTTTCAAAGGAACTCCTCAAGTTTCCAACTTTGAGCTGAAAGAAGAAGATATTCCTCCTCTGAAAGATAACGGTGAGTAGTTTAAGAAAAGCTAAATACTACACTTTTTATTCTTACGTATTATCGTTCAATGTGTTTGTTTGTTTCTTAAACTTATGGCTAGATTGCAGGTGTACTTGAGTTTATTTATTCTAAATAGCAATGAATAGATCTTTATACAGTGGTAAAAACTAACTTATGTCCTTATTTCACTTTTAGAAATATATTATAAACTTTACTTTGTTTTTGCAGAAGTCTTATTTGAAGCTCTTTACTTGAGTGTTGATCCATACATGAGGTAAGACAACATTTTGGCTTATTAAAATTTAAAAATAATTATTTATTTATTTTACATGTCTTTTAAATATACATTGATTCGACATTTTAACATAAGGTAAGCCAACTGGTAACAAGAGTGTGAATGACCTATAGTATTAATTATCTTAATATAAATTATTAAATTAGTACTTTGTACTTGCCTGTAGGTGTTGATATAAATTTTGTTTGGCAGGACCGGTTTTGGGGTAACTACATCCCATCTTCTGCTGCTTTTTCTTCTTTTATATTTCCATATAGGTCGTCATAAGTTGAATAAATATTTAGGTCCCATTTTGATCTGGTTGTCAATTTAAATATAAAATAAATAAATCACACAGTCACTACACACAAAATTAACAAAAACTATGTACAAATGTGACCAATCACAACACCAACTGTAAATGATTTGAAAACTGGTGACAAGGCTACTCATTTATTTATTTTAATACATATTTACTAATTTATTTATATATTTTATATGTTCAAAATAAATTGTTTAAATAACTACTTTCTATACCTGTCCCAAAAACTCACCAATAGTGTGGTAAGCACAACTTATTAAGTAGTCTTTAAGGAATGCTTTGAACAGTTTGACAGATTGGATTGATTTGATATTTTCAGGAATATGATTCAAGAACATGGCACCTGCTTCAGAGGGCAATGTCTCAAAAAGCTTAAGCCTATGACTTGTTTGTTGAAACATAGTATTATGTCTAGTATTATAGCAGTGAATGGCATTACCTCCGACTAGTTGGCATTTTGTGATACTAGACATAATGGTTTCAAATACATAAAGGCACGGTACATTCATTATTTTCAGCCTTTTAACATCTTCCCGACAAGTTTCACGGTCATAAGAGTTAGATATAATGCTAATTGCTTTCTTTTGCAAAACAAACACTCGCATTAGCTAGTACTTGGCACATGATCCCCAAATACATATTCCATAAGAGAGATGAGGGAATATTAGGCCGTAGTACACCATTTTAAGTACATTCAAATTGCAGTGCCTCGAGAGGTTTCTCAGTACAAATGATGCTCAGGCCATAACCCTTCAACAAATATGTTTAATTTGTACTTTCCAATCTAAATGTTTATCAATGTAAATTCCAAGAAACTTAGTAGAATTGACCTCTTCAATCAATTACTATGTTTGATATTACCTGTTTGAGCCAATCCATGTAAATTAATTATTTATCCCAATAATAAATCATTCTATTCTATTTCGACTTTTTATACACTTTTATGCCAGATAGAAGCTAACTAAACTCAACAACTGCATTTAATTTTGTCCACAGAATTTATTTATCCAACTCCATTTCTTACACAACAACAACATTATGCAGCAATAATATGACTTAGAACAAATTAACAGCTGTCAAAGAGTAGTTTAAAAATAAAATTGTTGGCCAATTAGTCATACTATATAAAATATTTTCATTTCTAATACATTAATTAATTTTATTTATTATATGATACATAGGCTTCTATAACATGATGAAAGGTCCAGTTTTATAATCAATAGTAACCTTGATCAAAATTGAAAAGTTTTCAAATCATTAATTATTTTGGGCTGTTTTTTGTTAATTTTCAATTTTTATCATTCAGTATTACCTAGCTTGTAACATGACTCTGTAAGTTCGTTCAACCTGAACACAAGGTCATCATTATTTAATGTTATCTTTCTTTCAGAATATGTTTTATCTGTAGTGTTTAGTATGAGGAGTGTAGACTCGTTATTTTCTTGTGAAATAACTCTTAAACTTTGTACCGTTCTGTACATTTGAAAAATCAACACCACCTAACACGTCTCAGTAAAGACATTGATTCACATTTATGAAAGTAGTTTTAATCTTTGTAGGTTTTTCCATGAAGTTATACACAAAGAAATCCAGATCCTAAAAGTCCTAAGTTTAGTAAACAGTCCAAACATTATTACAATTGTTAAAGCAAAATGTTACTGATAAAATTATATAAACTAAATAAAAAAGTTGGCTGAGTACAATCGGCATCTACCTTATGAAGTCATTAGCCAAAAGTGCCCGAAGGCACCCTCAGCAATCCTCATCCCCTGTACTTTTCTATCATTGATTCATCTATGACAAATATACCGGGTGAGTTTCAAATGTCCTCCCCCCACCTTAACTTTTGAAAAAAGGAAATATTTTGAAAAACCCTTTAAGGAATGTTTATATAGGATCCCAAAGTTTGTTTCAAAGTACTTTACATCACTCCCCCCAACCCAAAACCAGAGGGGGAGGGCCCCTTAAATTTCTTTAAATACAAACTCCCCTTTGTGGCCGCAAAAGAAAAAATAATTAATACAAATTCAACGACGCAAAGCAAATTTTTTTATCTTGGCTCGGTTTTTTAATACCTATTTAAAGATTACAATAAATTAGGTTTAAAATGCTACATTTCACACACAATTTCTTTTCATGACAATTTTTTCTTGAAAATCTTTTGAGGGAAACAACACACCCTATAAATAAATCTTATAAAGTATTTCAAAGAAAAATTTGTCATAAAAAAATTGTGAGCGAAATGTAGCATTTTAAACCTGATTTATTGTAATCTTTAAATAGGTTTTAAAAAAAACGAGCCGAGATAAAAAATTTGCTTTCAGCGTTGAATTTGTAATCATTATTTTTTTATTTGAGGTGCCACAAAGGGGGAGATAGTATTTAAAGAAATTTAAGGGGCCCTCCAGTTTTTGGAGGATGGGTGACTCAAAGTACGTCAAAACTAACTTTAAAATTTTATAACAAAATTCTCTAAAGGGGTTATGAAAATATTTCCTTTTTCAAAGGACATTTAAAACTCACCCCGTATAAGAACTGAGGGATTATGAGAAGCGCCCATTTCTGATCTATCTCCTTATAGCAATTAAAATATGTCTCTCCTTATAGCAATTAAATGTTGTGTGTTTCCAGGGCTTATGTTGCCAAACTTGGAGATAAGATTGGCTATACAATGTTCGGAGGTCAAGTCGCAAGGTGAGTGAAGCGGAATAAATATTTCTGAGCAGACAGACTATTCAAATGTCTTTAACTCTTTATTCATGGCAATTTGTATGTAATTAATATATACATTTTTGAATAGTGTCATAATTATACAAACAGGAACTAAACAACTTCCAGAAATTATCTTCACTAGTATAATACAAGAAATAAGGAAGACATTCTCAAAGACCACCAGAGATTAAATTTGAATAAAAACCAAAAAATACCTTGCTACATGCCACATTGAATGTAAATGTGAGCAGAGAATCTATTTGTATGAATGGCAGACACACACCCTTAAGATATCATTATTTGTTAATTATTTGATTTAAATATTCTAACAACAAAACTGTAAAAACAAATTGTGTTAATGATTTTGTCTACAGGGTTGTAGAAAGCAAACATAAAGAGTACAAAGTTGGTGCCAATGTAGTTGGACAGTTTGGTTGGCAACTTTACACTGTTGTAAATCCGGATAATATTATATCCGTTTTTGGGACAAAGGAGAAACCGTACGTTCTTCCAGACTTGGGCAGTCTCCCAGTGTCGCTGGCTCTTGGAGCCCTTGGAATGCCAGGGTAAGAAACACAACAAGAATCAGGTACTGTAAGATAAATTTAAAGCAACTTATGGCGAGATGTTTCTTATTTTGCAAAACTTTTACAAACAACTAGTTGTGGTTAGTATGTTTGTTTGCAGAATTTTTTTAACGCAATGACCTCTAGGAATATATTAAATCTGGATCTGGAATATATTATATCCACAATGAAAAACTGTGGACATAATTTATGATGCGGTTATTGTTTTCTTTTAAAAAGGTGACGATAAAGTTTGTCTTTTTAACTAAGCGATGTTAGGACTTTACAAAAGTCCTCTCTACCTCTCAACCTCCAGGAGTTCCCTTTGAGTGGTTCAGTTCACTAGAGTTTTAATTGAGTTCTAGTTCACAAACTATGTTTATAATACCTCATGATATTAGCTACAATCTTTAAAAAACAGTTAATCTTAAATTATTAAATACCTTAGTACTGCGCCTGTAGATCTTACAGTTGAGATAAAAATGTTATGCAGTGCGGGATCATAGAATAAGCATAACTGCTATGGCAAGGATGTACCGTGGCTGACCACGGACAAAAGAACCTAAGTAGTCGCGTAACGGCGTTAGCATTCCGTGAGTCCGCGTGTGTTAGAACAATCAATAATGTAAATAGTGTATCATATACTTTAGTTAGTGTACAGTGACAATAAGAGTGTTGATGATACCACCCACAAGCAGCCAAAATGTGCATTTGCTCTGCATAACATTTTCATCTCAACTGTAGAATCTGGCCGCCAGTACTTAAATAATTTGAACTTTGGTCCTATGCTAGGTTTCACTTCTAGCAAGTTCATCTTAATTACTTATGGTTTAAGCAGAACTTTGTTTTAGTGCTGTGTCTATTTTGGAACATACAAGGATTTAGATTTATTTTAGATATTATTAAATTGTATGCAATGTTTGATATTTTTTCTTAGGAACACAGCATATTTTGGATTTCTGGAGATTTGTAACCCGAAAGCTGGTGAAGTAGTGGTGGTGAGTGGAGCTGCCGGAGCAGTGGGCAGTCAGGTCGGTCAAATCGCTAAGATCAAAGGTAAACTTATCATGTAAAATTCTAATTTGTCTATCCCCCTCTTAATTAGCAAATTTTCATGGGTATTTCCAGACCTTATTAATCATTTTAACACTTTGAAGCCTGGGCCCTTTTTTTTGTTTATTTTACTTATGCCGTGACTTAATGGAATGCTGTAATGGACTTGCAATCTCTTAATGGAAGTATAATAGACCAAAAACGTGTCTCCTCCTCTATACAAAGCAAAAAGTAGCAAAACAGGTGTTTTGAGCAATCCATATTAAACTTCCTAATGCCGTCAACTTTCTCCCGTGCCGGTCACCGTTTATTTAAGGTGGGCCCTCCCTATCACTAAACCACAGGAAGCTTAATACCATATTAAGTTCCAGCTGCAGGATTTGAACCAGCGACAACCACTTGACCTAAATTGCCAGCTTGTCAGCTGATGTCTTAGACCACGTGGCCATTCTCACACCTAGAAGAAGCTGTCGTCCCAGTAAACTGTTCAAGCTTGTGTGGAACACCAGCGCTCTATTGGCAATACCTACTTCAATAGACTACCTGAGCAGGACTTGGGCTTCAATATGTTGCTCTTAATAAATCACTATTTGAGATGCCGACCACTCTCATGAGGGTATTTTAAGCCAAATACGTGGTGAAGGATGAGTCTGATGAGTGGTAGTAATGAGCTATGAAGTGTAGACTTGTTACAAACTAAGGCCGACTCTTCTTTAGAATGGGTCATTAATTAATAGCCCAATGACCAATGGAAATACAAGGACCAATGGCTTAACGTGACTTCTGAACCACGCAGGTGATGGTCGGATATGTCTAAACGATGGTGGGAGTTGATGCGGGTATCATCAGATGATCACTGAGACTATCTGAGTCGCTTTAGACCTATATCATCCTCAAAACCTGACCTCCATGAAGCTGGACTACAGGACCATGCCACGAGTCCCAGTCCTAATAATAAATCAACACTGCAATTTTCAGGGTGCAAAGTTATCGGCATTGCTGGTTCCGATGATAAGATAAAATGGCTGAAGAATGAGTGTGGTTTTGACGACTGCATAAACTACAAAACACAGACTGTTGCCACAGAACTGAAGAAACTGGCACCCAATGGAGTAGACTGCTATTTTGATAATGTAAGTTCTAGAACAAGACAGTTAGGTTTTGCACTGATTTCTCACCTGGATGGTTGATTAAAATTTAATTCTTGGCACAATTACTACCAATATTTGCTGGAAGTAGGGTCTTATCTAATTTTTTATGACAAACTGACATTCAATCCTCTTTTTTAAGTGTAATTGTTCTATCCTTCTAGACGCTAAGACTTCAGCAAGGGCTATTTTTAAGTAAAAACTCAGTATGAGAAGATGGTGTCATTTCAACAAAGTTGGTTATCCCCTTTTACGATTGGAAATGTAAATTTTAAACACTAAAAATTCTCTTAGAAAGTTTTTTTACTTTTTTGCTGAGGTGGAGGGCTATTCACACAGCTCCTGTATTTTGGCATCATTGACAGTCACATGTTTCAGATAAACATTAAGATTTTAGTAGTTCTCTAAATTTGAAGGCATAAGTAGGTAGGCTGGATGGTGTAGTGGTCAGCATAATCACCGGAAAGTGAGAGACCCAAGTTTGAGTCCTGGTTCAAAAAATCATTTATTTTCTTGCTAAAGATATTTAACTTTTTCCTCAGGTTGGTGGAGAAATCAGCTCCCAAGTGCTGTACCAGATGAATAGATACGGCCGCATATCTGTCTGTGGAGCAATCTCTTCATACAACTCTAACTTTTTATTAGATAAAGGTGAGTGTTCTATATTTGTCAATCAATTACAAATAGTGATAAGAAACCAATAAAACTAGTTACTAAAACTAGAGTTACTAACACTAAAAATGTGTAGATATCAAGTTGTGCAATTATTACGCACCTGCCAGTCAGTGCCAAATTAGTTGATTTTAAGTTATTTAAAAATAGAATTTATAATTGGCTAATATTAAACCCTTTTTACAGTATAAATGAATTTATCAATTGCAATTTTGATGTTAAATTTGACTAAATTGTGTTTAATTGTTGTGTATATACCGGTATAACTAAAATATTGAATATATTTATAATTAAGATGTAAGTTTAACTAATTTTAGTCAAACTGTTAAAATGTATTACTGACATGTCCTATTTCTTGTAAAAAGATCAATGGATTAAAGTATTCTTATTCACACCGTTATTATTGTGCTTGACACACATCACCCTAGTTCTTTTTGATAAAAAGCCTTCCTACGGTGGAGCAGCTTTCTACAACTGCCTGCCACATGAATTGAAGAAAACGTCTTAAGAAGAATTTAGCGGACTGGCTTACGGAGAGATCATTCTACTCTATCCAGAGTTCCTCAGCTGGTCTCAGACTTAAAAGAAAGAAGACAAGAAAACCATTTTATTGTAATTTTAAGAGGCCCCTGTACTTGATCCGAGGCCGGGCGCCTCGAGTGCCGTTTATAACATGGGACAAACTCTTAACACTGTGGTTTCACAAAGCCCTGGCACAAATTGAGAAAAGTGCCACTGTCGGATTAAATAACTAACTCCTCCACTGCAAACAAACCATTTTAAAAGTTTGTAGCTGTAAATTTCGATTTTTTTAGAATGTATTTACAAAAACAATTTTCCCATAAGAAACTCGGTTTCGTAAATACATTCTAAATAATCGAAATTTACAACTATAAACTTTTAAAATGGTTTGTTTGCAGTGGAGGAGTTAGTTATTTAATCCGACAGTGGCACTTTTCTCAATTTGTGCCAGGGTTTTGTGAAACCACAGTGTTAAGAGTTTGTCCCATGTTATAAGCACTCATGCTCGCCCTCGATCAAGTACAGGGGCCTCTTAAATTGACTCAATATGTGTTCTATGTGTATATAAATAAACATTATTTGTACTATTTATAGCACAGTTTTTACCATATTGTATATTTTTAATTTTGGAATTGCAATTGGTCTATCTGCACAGAATCTTCATTTTAGTGGAAAACACAGGAGGTTTCGAGGTTAATCAAAATAAGCGTCCAAGTTTATTGTTGGTTGAATGTTTGTTCTCAGCTCCTGTGGTGCAAGGGGCAATGGTGTTGAGTGAACTACGCATGGAGGGCTTCATTGTTATGCGCTGGTCAGACCGTTGGACTGAGGGAATCATGCAGAATATGAGATGGATCAAAGAGGTATATTTTGCTTGATAATTAATACACAAGGGTCAAGAAGATCACTTATAGTGTAATGTTTACCCTGTTATAGAAAATTCGCTAAAATTCATAGTGTACGCTAGCGTCAGCTATGTTTTAAATACATTTTTATAATGCAGTTGAAAATTACAGCTTGAAAAGTCTATCTTGTTTGATATTTATCAGCAGGCTTAAGATAACCTTGAGATAGGTTCATTTGTTATTTAATGTCAAATATACAGTGTGTAAAAAAATGTACGCACAATATTAACTATATGTATTTTAATAAAATTAATACAACATTTGGATTAATAATGTACATTTTTTGTTCCTACAATGTATAATTGTTTAAAATAAAGATCATCAACATGTATTTATTTCCATATCGGTCTGGTACAGGTTGGCAAACTTATTACAGTATATAGTGCCCAAAGTGATGTCATTGAAGGAATTGGTATTCTAAAGACAACGGACTTCCAGTATGGTTTTTTCAGACTCAGTTAAATAAATGGTATCATTCAGTTATATTGTTCGGCAGGTGTTACTTCCAAAAATATAGGTTTTATTTGCAATTAGCTACATTCAATAATTAAAGTGTGTGCATACTTTTTTTAAACACTCTGTATTGTTCTAGTTGTATGATCCTTTATTGGTAGTTTCAAATCATCAATATAATGTTTTATTTTCAGGGAAAACTGAAGTATAAAGAAACTATTACAGAAGGTTTCTTGAAGATGCCAGAGGCTTTTATTGGCATGCTGAACGGTGAAAACACAGGAAAAGCAGTGGTTAAAGCCTGAATCCACTTTCTTAAACTTAAAAACAATTTAAATCATTTGAGAGTTTTGTGATCAGTATGAGGATGTTTTAATTGGAAAATGTTATTGTCACAGTAACTACTGTTTGAGATTTAAGACTGTCATTTGTTAATAAATTTGTTTTTTACTCAATTCTAGTTTTTATACCTTAGTTATAGTTTTTAATACCTATTACGGTCAAGATGTTCTTACTTTCTTTTGACCAGAGCAGCAAGAAACATATGTTATTCTGGTCATTCCACATATGATTTTGTTGTCTTTTGAGACATAAAAAATGGTTTTACTTGTGAGATTTTAGGTTTGAAACACCTTCAAAAATCTGATCTACACTTTCAATAGTGGCTTCGTCTGAAATTTCAGTAAATAGCATGTACCTAAAATTCTTAGTTTGAAGTTATTTCTTGAAAAGTTAATGCTTTGTTCTTTAGGAAAAAATAACTTATAAATGCATTTTTGAAAAATTCTATATTTTAATAAAATTGTTGTTGTCACAAAGGCAAATTGCATAAATAAAGACTTTTCAAGTCTAGTCTTGATGCTGTAAAACGTATATATTCTAAGCAAAATTCAAGACTCATAGCTAAAAAATTACAATTATCATTTGCTTTTAAGTCACATAAAATTTATACGTCCACCAGCAGTAGAGTGAAACAAATTTTTACTTTATTATTAATGGTACAGTATTCAATTTTGCAGGACAGGTTTTTAATAATCTGTAATGATGCGACTTAACAACTTAGCAAAACACCTTTACAATCATACTATTTGTTTAAAATATTTAAATAGTTTGGGTTCCAACTAAAACTGTGTCCATTACAGTAAAATCAACAGAATTAAAAGTAAAGTCTGGTCAATTAAAGCTACTGTATTATTGATTTTATCCTACCAATTTTTCAACCAATATTTCATAACTACCTCAGTGGCCTCCTGGTAGTTTATGTGTGGTTCCATTATCTTTCGGAGTATCTGTAATAAAATTAAACATAAATGAATTTATCAGAGAAGTAAGGTTTCCTAGTATTTACCTAATACCTGAATTGAGACACTGACCAATCTTAGAGGTGATTTTAAGGTGAATAGGGAATGAATGCTGAGTGTGATGAGTCTTTTGATGGATGATAAGGTGTAGTCTTGACACAAACTAGGGCAGACTGTTTCCAAATTTGGTCATAATCTAAACTGATAGCCTAATGACCAATGGAAATGGACAAGCGGCTTAATGTGACTTTCAAATGACAGGGTATGGCCATGGTAAAAAGTTGTTGCTGCAGCGCCTGTAATTGAACCTTGGTTGTTTTGGTGCGAAGCATGCAGTATACCACTGAGCTATGACCACCCTTCGTATAGTTATGTCTTTAAAATTGGTTATGTAGTGAAAATTACATGCAAAGGAAAGAATGTTTAAAATAACGGTTGCATGGAATTAGTACTACCACCAAGAATGCCCATAGGGTATCTTCCAGGAAGGGCCTAGCATAGCGTGAGGTCTGGGGGGTATCCTTAGGAACAGGGGGGTCCAGCCGGGAGCCTTCTTCGTGAAAAATGAAAGAAATATACCCCATGAAACATGTTTTTGAGCGTTCTGAAGAAAAATTAACTATACTTGAAGGCCACTATTTCCCCTGTAACTCTACTTGTGTCAAGAATAACACAGATAAAATTAATAATTCTGATGTATTTCAGTTCAAATTGTGTTATTTGTATTCATATGCTTTCTTAAATACAAAACTCCAAAGTCCCCACCCTGCCCCCGAGTATGGATGCCCATAACTTCCACCGTCCTTTCATCCACCATTTTCAACTCAATGCATACAGACTTCACTCCTACTTTAAAAATGTTTAATTTGATTACCACTGCGTAGTATTTGGTGAAGGTGGATTTCATCTTCAGCAACCTGTATATTGTTGACCACTGTTGTCAAAGATCTCACAATCTCCTGCTCCGCATGAAGAAGAATCAAGCAAATGTCCTGCTTCCTTAAGTCCTCCAACACTCCTTGCATTCCCTAAAAGAATAATGATTTTAAGATTAGCAGGAGAAATTTTAAAACTCTATTAAATTGAACACTCTAATTATTGAGTTGAAGCGTAATTAAACCTGTGGTTTGTTGAAAGGTCAAGCTTTAGTAACTTGAGCACCATAAAATACTATTTTCGATAATGGGTAGATTAGAATGTCAAAAACTAATTGGTTCAATTGGTGGTTGATGTTTTAACTCAATCGTTTTAACTCCCGATCAAAAATAAAATCTTACGCTAAGGCTTTTTTAATTGTTTGTTGGGATCATATTATGCAGTTGGTCATTTCAAAACTGTTACACTATTTTAAAAACACGAGGCACAGACACAACTTCTTGCTTGACGCACATCACCTTAGTCTTTTTGTAAAAAAACCTCCCCACTGTGAAGCAGCTTTCTACAATTTCCTGCCACATGAATTAAAGATGCTATCGGAAAAAACCTGAGAAGACTTTGAGGGACTGGCTTACGGGGAGATTATTCTATTCTATCCAAGAGGTCCTCAGCTGGTACTAGACCTGAAGAAAGAAGACAACAAACATTTTCATCGCAATTTTAAACTAACACAATACTGTAGTATATGTAAAATTGTAAAGTAAAGATTGTTTGTATTTTTCTTGTAAACATGAATTGTTAACAAACACATCCTACCTGGGCTGCACTGAAGTCTGATCTAGTGACGAGGGAGCAGTCCAAGACAATGGCTCGGGTTCTCACTCCTTCTGCCGAGGAGTCTTGTGTTTTTGCGACAATCGTCTGTCTCATGTGATCTATGGCAGGAAAGAGCAAGCTGCCTTTAGGCAGCACATGCCAGTACACCAAATCTGCACCTGTCTTAACATATCAAATTCAACTAAAAGGATATTTAGCCTGATAAAAGGATATTATCAGCTTGAAGTATAGGAAATGTATTAGCTGCATTGTTTCTTACATCAAAATACTGTAAGCTCACATTGAAGGGGTGATATTTCAATATGTAGTTACATAAGTATCAAGTGCGAATCTGAAATGGATGCAAGCTTACTGACTGGTGCAGCGTTTCTTGGTGTATTTTTATGTCGGGTCTGGCGTTGAAGTAGAGGAGGAAGCAGACGTCGATGACAACCCCCACTCCCAGTCCTAGCTCCACCCCAAGCGCAAGGCAAGATAGGAATGTGCAGACAGCCGGCACTAAGTCTCTCCCTGTCAAACATAATGTTGTCAGAAAAAACATAGTATAGTTCTTGATTCTTTACACTAGAGAATTACAAAAGAAGAATTGAAAAACAAGGTCAAAACTCTCAAGATCATTAAAGATAATTAAACATACCACACTACTGATAAAACTCAACAATCAGAGACTGGGAACGGAGATCTCAGCGGAAGAAAGGAGAGCACGGTTTGAGCAAATGAAGAAATGTTAGGCAAATAAGAGAGGAAAACCTCATTCATTGACTCAATTAGTCCAATGTTGGCCGTAAAATAGAAAAAAAAGAAGCAATTTGAAAGAATATGTTGGCTGAACCGGAACAGGGCCCTTCGCTTACTGGGAAAAAGAGACATAAAGGTGACACTGTTTAGACACTGTTTAGTGGACCACCTGTTTAGGCTGTTTATCCTTTTAAATTTAAAAGAGTTAATCTAAAAGTATAAGAAAAATATTTAACCTTATCACAACCAAGAAGTATAGGATGTTAGCAAATTCAACAACTAAAGTAAGAAAAACTCACTGTTAGAAGTCCACATGGGCTGGATGAGTTCCACCTCCACCATGAAGAGCACTGCACACATCACGACAGCGGCCAGGGCTGTGCTCGGGATGTAGTGAAAGTATGGGGTGATAAACAACAGAGCCAGAACAACCACCAAACCTGTCAAAACATATGGTATAAATTATAAAACAAGAAGATAATTTCAGACAACAAACTTCATAAATTTAAAACCTCAGCTACCCCTTATTTTTTCAACGGATGCTAGTCAACATGGAATCTCAGCCATATTATTACACGTATTAATATATGGCTGATGGGAATGAAAATTCTATTATCTGCTTCCAAGGCTCTTTCAAAGGAACAAATAAAGTACAGTGTAATTCACACGATGCATTTTGGGCATAAGTTGCCCATTCTCAAGTGTCTTCTTCCTTTCTTCTTTCTTATTTACATATTTATTTTCTTACATATTTACACTTCCCGGTTCATCACTTGCGTGTCACCGTTCGCGAACCAATCGAAACCATGGGAGTTTCAACACATCTTTAGGACCTACAGGCATTGAGGTATTTATAGTACTTAAAGAGGTCCTAAACTGGGATAAATAAATTCTTTACAACATTTATGTTCTTAAGAGGTGGCCAGATAGAGCGGCCGCGGTCCCACTCTGAGCACCGCTTATAACACTGATTGAATAGTTTAAATGGTCGGACAGAGCAAGGTCACAATGATGATCTTCCTCCCTTTTCCACAACCAGTACAAAACGACGTCTTTTGTTCTTGAAAGTACTTACTGGTAATGACGCCCCTCAGTTGAGTTCTGACTCCACTCGCCTCGTTGACAGCTGATCGAGTGAATGACCCAGCGACCGGCAGGGACTGTACGAAGGCTCCGAGGATGTTACACACACCCAGAGCAATGATCTCCTGAGTCGAATCCACACACTTGCCATTTGCTATGATCAAACACAACGGAAACTTTACAACTTTTCCTTTTATCCAACAAAGAGCTAATTTTTAAACACTGAATTGTTATGTGTTATAGCTGTTTAGGTTTGTTTTGTTCAAGCTTGAAGCTCTGTCATAGATATTTTGTAACAGTACTTTAATAAAACTTTAAACAGTACTTTAATGTAGGTAGTAACTAGTTATTAAAAATATATATTACCTACTGTTTTATTTTTCTATTACTGTCTTATGTTGAGTTTGGAGAAAGTTGAGTTTGGAATAAAGTATACTGACTAAATTTAATTCATTTTCACTACCTAACTGATTTGTTAAGACTTAATTGTTCAACTATGACAGATTGGTACTACTAAGTTAATAAAATACAACAAGAGTACACTGACAGAAAGCTTTGGCGATGGCAATACAGCTGATGATGGAGACAAGGGGGATCACTGCAAGCCCACTGCCGAGGTAGGAAGTCATCTCCCAGAAGTTTAGAGTCTGATTGTTAAAAGTCGTCTGGGTGGGAAGAAGAATCACTTGTGGCAGTCCTGATTCTATTCTTTCTTGAAAATAAATTCGTCATTATTCATCATAATAACAGTGTACATATCCACTTATCCAGTGGGTTATTCTTTAAAAGGACAACCCGAAAAGATTTTGTATCGTACTAAAAGTAAAAGGATATACAAAACAAACTCTACAGTCAATTTTGTTTACAAAAGACTTTGTCAAGAGAGAGAGAAAGATAGAGAAAACTGGTTAATTTATTTCTACCTAGTTGTTAACCAGATAGTTTTAAGTACTGTAAGTTATAATTAAGAATATAGAAATTCATGTTAATTTGTTGTCAATTTATACTTTAATACATGCTTATTGTATTATGGGAAAATTGTTATGTTTTTGTGAACTATTGCTGTTAATATATGCTTGTTAAAATCACACTATGATAAAAGAATGTTCATAGTTACCAGTTAGCGTGAAAGGAGTTGTTCCTTCTATCTCCTCCAAGTAAAAACTCAGAACAATGCAAAAGATTACCACCATAGCGTTGCCCCCCGTTGTTACAAACCACAACGCTTTCGACACCCAATTTGGAGAAGTTATCGATGGATTCCCAGTTCCTGACACATTTATATCTTTTATTTTCTGTAAAAAGATATTTAAAATGCACATAACAAAATGTGAGTTAATTTCTATTAAGGTAAACTACTGACTTAAAAATAGTTTTTAGCTTTTAAAACTGTTTACTGTACATTTTGTTACAACAAATAAGACAAGAAATTTAGATTGTTTATCAAAGAATGAAGCTTCAAGTTTTTGTACAGTTTAAATTTCAGTCATTGTTTTGGAAGCCAGGCTATCGAATTTCACATGAACTTGTTGGTATAATCAAAGAAATATTATAACAAGACATTTCCAACATAAAATTGTAAGTCGATGCTTTCATTTATAAATGTACAAACAGATTTTTCTTCTAGATACACAAACTTAAATATACACGAGACTATACTATGTTTTCTTTAGAACTAAGAAACTACTAATTCAAAAATATTATGAGTTAGAAATAATGTTTTACCCTTAACAGAAGCAGAGTTACAATGCAGCCAATTCCCAGCCCGAGATCACTAAACAAGGTTTGTTGAATGTGTTGAAACAACTGCAGCCAGTTTGTGATAAAACTGTCACTTTTGTAGTGGAGACCGAACAATCCTTTGATCTGAGAAGAAGCAATGATCACTGCTGCGGCTGACGTGAAACCAGAAACTACTGGCACAGAGACAAAGTCTACCAGAAAACCTGTTTGAGTTTACAACCGAAATTAGTATTATTTTGGAATTAAAATAATTATATGATTTTTAAACTATTCAAAAACACTTGAGAGAAAGCTACCAAACATATCAATTTTAAAAACATCTAAAATGCATATGATTAGGATGTAAAGTGCAGGACCGCTGAGTAGATTTCCTCAGTAAAGAATTGCTTTACTATTTCGAATGGCATTTTCCAAGATGCATTGTATCCTTTATGTGCAGCCCAACTACAGTAAAACCTCTCCCAATCAATGTTTGTTTTGCCTGGTCTCTCTAAAATGCCACTACATTATTTGGTAAACTAGTTTCGATAAGAAGCTCGCTAAAAAACAACTCTCGTAAGAAGTTTGCTTACTAAAACTAATTGGCCCACTCTTCTACACTACTTTTTCTATGATTCCCATTGTTATTATTATTATTTGAAACCACCCCCTTTCTTTTGGGTTAGAGAGGTTCTACTGTGTATGGTAAGTGTATTGGTTGTCTGACCAAGATGTAAGATGCCGCAGAGTGTGGTGACACAGCCAGAGAGGAAAGTGAGGAGGATAACCATGTCCATGTTTGTGTTCTCTGTGTACGAGAAGGTCAGAAGACTGATGAGAGCCGTGGGTCCGACACATAGCTGCGGGGTCGAGCCGAGCAGAACGTACGTAAACCCTCCCATCAGGCTCGAGTACAGACCATACTGAACATTTAACAAGCAACCATTTGTAGTGTTGGGTAAACAAATGTTAAAGTAGCTCGCCAAAACTAAAACTGATTTCGGGAAAAAGCAGCGAGCTAAGTACAACTAAAAAAAGGTAGTGGAGCTAACTACTAAAAACCGAGGCTGTAGCTAGTTTTGAGCTAATTTTAAAGCAGATTTATGAATTGGAGATCGAGAGATAACCTCAAACTCACAATGTTTTACTGACTTTAGTGATCTTATTCACAATAACTGAATACACAAGTAACTCACTTAACAAGGGTATTCTCCTTAAAATATGTAACTTTCTTCTTTAAGAAGGTATAGTTATAAAGTTAACTTCAAATATTTTAAGAATTTGTTTTGTCATAAACAAACGAAAATGTTTAATAGTCAGTCACCTGAGGGCTAAGTCCGGCAAGAGCAGCGTAAGCTATAACTTGAGGGATCAACGTCAAGCCGACAGTGATGCCAGCCACCATGTCGGCGATGAAGTCACTGAATGTGTAGTTCGGTAGCCATGCAAGTAACGGAATTCTTCTTAGCAATATTGATTTTACACTAAACATTGCTCTTTGGTTTTGCTGAGACTAACTGTAAGTGCAGGATAATGTTTAGAGAATTACTTATAGCTATTAATAAAATCTTAAGCTTGGTAAATACACCATAAACAGGAAGGCCATCACATTTATTATGCAGGGTGCACACTGCAACGACTAAGGACCGCCTCACACCGCCTTGGTCTTTTGGAACAAGTTTGCACGTTCCAATATGAGCTGCCACACGTTGTACTACGGTCGACTCCGCTCCGGCTCCTTCCGGACCCTACCAGCTTCGGCCCTGGTTACCTCGAGGGGTCAACTCGTTCCAGTCAAACTCTTTCACTTTAAATGAGGTGTTTTACTTAAAAAACTCCAATTCAGAAAAATTAAGTATTTAAATGAAGGGTACTGAACTGCTTTGTATATTGTTATATTTTACAGTTAGATTTTCCTTAGATATTTCGTTTTAGTTGGTCTTTCGTTGTGTTAAAAAATGTCTAAGATATGTTTAAGATTTGTTAGAAATAAGCAAATTGTACCTTTTATATGTTGGAGCAATCAAACTAACAGTAGTCTTTCCCTGATTTGTAAGAAACTGTTTTAGAGTGATAACCTAAGGGTCAAGTTTTGTTGGTAGTAAGTGAGCTTACCAAGTTTTAGTTAAAAATTTTAACAAACTCAACTAAATAAATATATTATCTATTTATTTTCTATCAATAACCACTGTATCAAGTTCACAGTACACCACTTATTCTTTTCACGAGTCAGGTTAGATCTTATGCAGCAAGAAACGGTGCCACCATATAACATTATGATGAGGTAGGAACAGTAATTATGATAAGGGGCAAAACCGACTTTCATATCACAGTAATTGTGTTGTAAACACTAAAACATGCCATAAAGGATTTATCCTTTTGATAGGTGGCGAGGAAGCAAGCGAGTATGTCCCACCACTTAATCATTAGCTCAGTCCACTCTTGTTGGAGGGTGCGAGGGACAGGACCTCGCCTGGGAAATTCAAGGAACACAAAACACGTTTTCCCAAAAACGTTATCCCTCATTATTATCTAGTACTTTTCAGCTGGTTAAGAGGAGCCCATCTAAATCGAAAGCCTCAGGTAGACTACCTCCCTCCCCCTCAATAGGAGCCCTGTAAGCAGCTAAAAAAATGGAGCTAGTCGCGCACCCTTATGACTTAACAAACTGAAAGTCACCTTGGAAAAACTCATCTTCTTACTTTGGACATATATCAGTTGAGTTGAATAGGTTTCTTGTGTGTGGTCTTTTAAAACTATAAAAAAACTCCTCTTCCATATTTACTTAAGACTTTTCGGTCTTTTTAAATTGATTTCAAAAGTCAGAATCACTGGATTAAGAATGGGCTAAGGCAAAATAACAACGGATAGAGAAGATTTATGAGCCATATATTTATTTCAAACAATAATTTTCTGATATTGGGCTTTCTTTGTTTTATTCCAAAAATATTTGACAGATGACAGATTTTGTGGTGCTGACTTCTCATCATATAACTCATGTTAATTTTAAATTACCCTATCATAATTTTAAACAAGAAAGATGACTTTTCATTGAATTGGTTTTTATGGTACGGTAATTTAAACTTAGTCATGTCAGAGACAAGGCATTGCCATAGTATAAATATTGGCGAAAACTATCGTAGAAAGTTAAAAGATATAAGTGTTTTCTGTGTGTTTTTTTACTTTTAAATGCTTTGTGGAAAATAAAATTAAGTTAGGTAATAACTGAATATTAGCTAGGTAGATTAAATAAATAAACAAAATCCCAGACAATAATTTCAAGTTATTTCTGTGGTAAAATCTTTGGTTGTGTTTGTAGGCAGAGGTTTCTCTTAATCAGGACCCGAACTTAGTTTGAACACAGCTTTGGTGATGACTCCTTTCTTGAGAGCAAGGAACGCATCTTGATACTTGTCCAGTGGGTACACTTTGATTCCAAGCTTTTCATAGTCCAGATATCTGCAACAGAGCAACGTTGTTAGACAGCTGAAAAACAATTGGCAGTTGTTAAATTAGACAGTTTCAAAAATGTGTTGTTACCTTTCTAAACTCAGATTCAAATCTTAGGAAAAAGGATGGTGGTTGTAGTTTGATTTCCCTAAAGAACGCCTGTGTAATAGCTCTAAATGTTAAGTGGAAAAATTACAATTTTTGTTAAAAAGGAGTGTGAGTGGATTGTTAAGGGATTCTTTGATACAGTAGACTTTGATAGACGGACTAATGTGGCGGAAGAGTCGTCCAGTTCAAAAATCCGGACGATGAGAGATCGATAAGCATATCCTGGTGCATTAGGATCGATAAAAATAGACTCAAGATGGCGTATTTGAGATCCAGTTAGTTACTGAAGTGTTTGGCTGAGCCACACACTTTAAAACCATTCACTCGTAGGCAGTACTCACACTGAAAGGTCTTACAGTAAAACATATTTAGCGTTCAACAATACATTTATTTTTGTTCAAATACTATATTTTCACAATTTTATGTACAATTCATATTTACAGTATAAAAGGTTTCTAATTTTAATAAAATTCCTCCATCTGAATGAACACTTTCTTTAGCTTTTGTCGCCATCGTAATCACACAATTTAATCACCGACACACTAACACAAGTTATCACAATACAGATATCACATCGCGAATCAGCTGCTGGTGACTCACTGTTGTTTACATTTGTGACAGTGCAGGCGTGAGGGTGACTTCGCCCGGTCGCAGTAGATAGCCTGACATTATCGATCCACTCACTCCCTGCTCCAGTCTGGGTGTATCCTGAAACAACCCCAGCATCGATTAGCAAACTCAAGAACTTCAGTTGCGTTTCTCGCAGCTCGGTATTGTCAGCGTGGCGTTAGTGCACTATATTGTCATTAAATATTGTTTAAATTACTAGCATTTAACATTGATGTTAAAAAGCTGTATGTAACAAAAAATATGTTTTCGTTTATTTAAATTTTAATTTTTTTTATTGAGGGTGGTGGACCATCCTGAATCGATCGAGCAGGGTCGTTGACGGCGTCTACTGTACTTTGCTTTGAGACACTCAGTCACCGACCACTGGATGGGATTTGTTCACTTTTCCTCAACCAATTTTAACCATGTGGGATCATAGCAGACTTCATTGTAAATAAGTTGTCTATTTATAAATAAGTACTCAGTGCTTCATCTTTCGATATTTTCTCTTGCTTCTCAACGTTTCCTTCATGCCATTTGTAGCTTTGATCACCCTCAATAATACTAATAAAAAGGTAATAAAAACTCATTCTTACTACCTGGATGCAAGGCCGTAACTACCGTACATATTTGGGGGCCCTGGAGACCTTAGTGGAAAGATTGGGGAAATGAAAAATAATACGTTTTTCACCCAAAAGTTGGAGGACAAATTAATTTTGAAATTGAACTTTTGAATAGGTACTGAACTTAAACTTAGCAAAGGGGATTGTGATCATAATATTAATATATTACACACATTTTAGGTCACTAATTATATTCATAGACTGGCTTACTCATTTTTCAGTTTCAATTAAGGATTGGGTAATTTTATCATTTCTTACCAAATATCCTTGAAGGTAGAAAGTATTTGTTAATTTTCACAGTAAAAGTTAGAACTAGACACGGGTTTCGGGCACCTGCGGGCGCCTGGGGCACTGCCCCGATGGTAGTTACAGCTCTGCCTATATGCAAAACAAACTGTCTAAAATGAAAATAAGTAACGGTCTAGAAAAGTATTACTGAAAAGTATTTTTTAGTCTAAAAAATGCAGTTTGAATTTTGGGCCATTTAAATTTTAGAGACCACTGCCGTGAAACTTTTAAAAATCTAGGTCTAATGACTCTTCCAAGCCTTTACATTTTCGAGACTGTCCTGTATTGCCGCATTAAGAGTTTGCCTTTGCAAGGGGGCTCTATACAGTCTGAGAGACAAGAATGAGAAAGGATTTTTGTTCAGCAACACAGAACAAAATTGTTCAGTAAATTACCTTCTCAAATTGGTGCAAAATTTTTAATTTATTGCCAGTGGATATAAAATTGGAAAGTAACCAAAATTTGTTTAAATCTCAATTAAAAAATATTTAATATCCCATGCTTTTTATAATATTGCTGAGTTTCTGGACCAATCAAATCCTAAAAGCAATAATTTTACCTTTTTTCCAGGGAGTGAGTGAGTGTGCGTATGAATGACATGCCTGCGTGCATGTGTGTAAATGGAATTACAATTAGTTTTTTTATATTTTTGTTTTTGCAACACATTTTTAATGTACACTGCAAATAAAATTATTTATTTATTTATTACCTCGCTTTCATTGCCTCGATCAAGTTGATAGCCTTGGAGAAAGTAAAGTGGTTGATCAGGACGCCTATGATAGTCAGCTCCTTGAGATATACCTCATATGGTGATAAACTGTAATTAAAAAAGTATATACTGTATAAAAACTACATTAAAAATGGCACATGCTAAAACTGTGACTCTAGTACTGTAGGAGACTGTGCATCTTGTAGTAATTATGTAAAGTTTCATAATTTTGCATCAATTCAAAGTATACAAAACGACAAGATATTTGAAACAAATTTTGTGGACAGATTATAGGCACAGATTTGTGCACAGATTATTAGCAGCAGACAGGTTTTTTTCTATGGCACCCACTGATTTGGCTTCACTTTTTACTCATCACATTTTATGAGTCTCTTCACTGTTCCAGCCCCATTTATCAACACGGAATAATTAAAATTCAGATAACAAACTTAGCCAAATCAACCAAGCTACACTCACCACACAGTGGTCTCTGGGGAGGCAACACCGAAGACGCAGAGCTTGCCGCCGTGGCGCAGCAAGGACAGACTGCGCTGCAAGGCGGCGCCACTCCCACTGCAGTCCACACACACGTCCACACCGAACTGAGGACTTGCCATCCGCTGAGCTTCTATCTCCTCCGGGCTGCAGCACTTGAATCCAGTCTCTGAAATCATTAGTGGCGTACAATCATTTGGAGGTAATTATGTAAAATTTGTACTGTATTAAAAGTGGTAGCTGGAATCAGTATTGGCTACAGTAGAACATAGATCAATAATGGGTGAGAGCCTCATAACGGAACCAGCCTCAAACAACAAAATAAATAAATCGTTTATTGCCTTAAAACTTCACATAGCATTGACAAGGTCGCAGTTAAACCCTAACCCCTTAGGAGTAGTACCAACTCCTGCAGACGAGATTTGCCACTGGCGACCACGCTATGTGTCTCTAGTAATAAATTCCGGGAACTTTTTGACTGTATCTTGTATAACCCAATAACGTCTTACCCAGTTGCTGAGTCAGAGCTCTGCGAGCTGCGACGGGCTCCTGCACCGTGACGTTGCGGTGACCCGCGTGATGCAGCAGACATGACCACAGATTGCCGATGATGCCGGCCCCAGTAACGAGTATCGAGGATCCGATAGGCAACGGGGCGAGCCTCTCCCAGCCATGACATATGCAGCTGAGCGGCTCTGCTAACACAGCTGAAATTATATCACATTGAAACTTTTATTATTCCCTGGATACAACTTTGACAGTAATACGTTTTGAGACGTCCCTGTCAAAAAGGGACTTATTACTTATTAGTACTTTCTTGTTACTATTATTTTTATTATCTTTACTTGTCTTGACTGGGACTCGTGGCGTGGTCCTGTAATACAGCTTCATGGAGGTCAGGTTTTGAGGATGATATAGGTCTAAAGCGGCTCAGATAGTCTCAGTGATCATCTGATGATACCCGCATCAACTCCCACCATCGTTTAGACATATCAGACCATCACCTGCGTGGTTCGGAAGTCACGTTAAGCCGTTGGTCCTTGTATTACCATTGGTCATTGGGCTATTAATTAATGACCCATTCTAAGGAAAAGTCGGCCTTAGTTTGTAACAAGACTACACCTCATAATTCATTACTACCACTCATCACACTCATCCTTCACATATTTGCCTTAAAATACCCTCATGAGAGTGGTCGGCATCTCAAATAGTGATTTAGTGATTTTGTTTCTATACTTAAAAAAAGAGAATTCACCTACAATGTACAAATTAACATGGTAGATTTGACAACAATGTACCTTGCTGGAATGTTATTCCGTCTGGTATCCGGTAGACCTGATGCCCCGACACTTTGCAGAACTGAGCCCAGCCGCCGTTGCTCCAGATCCCCACCGTCGAGTTGATGCCTCCCGTCGTACATATGTGGTACTGACCTCTGGTACAGGACTCGCAAGTGCCACAGCCACTAGAGTAACAAGCCGTTGACATATCAGGCAAATGTTAATTTAAACTAAAATATCTTTAGTGGATGGAAGTAGGTTGAGAGTGAAACCCAAAAGAAACATGTATAAATATATGTTTTACTTTTTTGATACTTTGCTTTAAGACATCGACCACTCTAAGTGGGTATAAGGTGAATATGGAACAATGGTGAGTGTTTTGAGGGATGATAAGATGTAGTTTTGCTACAAACTAGGGCCTACTGATCCCCAGATTGGGTCAATAATTAATAGCCCAACGACCTATGGAATGGACCAACACCTTAATGTGACTACCTAACCTTGGGGAAGTTATCACTGAAAAGTTATCACTGTGCCAGGGAATCAAACCTGGGCTTATTTGGTGCAAAGCACACACTATACCATCGAGCTATAGCCACCCCACTATAATTATAGCTAACAATATATATTACACTAAAAAGAACCTAGCCTTTCGGTCCTTTAGATCTTAATTTTGTAAAATTCCAAACAACTGATTTTCAATTCAGTATTTTTGCCTCAGCGGCCAGCCAATCTGTTGTTTTTATAAATATTTTAAACTATAAGGTAGTTGAAATTTTTAAAATAAAAAATATGTACAAATTTTACCTGTTAGGATCGACAACGACTCTGTCTCCTCTCTTGATATGTTTGACATCAGCTCCAATGGAACTGGCAACACCACAGAACTCATGACCGAGAATAACTGGTCGATCTCTGCACGGAAAAGTGCCCTGTAAATAACAACACAGTTAATTCTGAACTTGATAATTCACATTGTATTGTATGATTTAAATATCTCTTTCTATTTATCTAAAAAAACCAAGTTAGAAATCTAGCCAAATTCAAATTTGAGCTTAAAACACAGAAAATTAGAACAAGATCAAACTGTTTTTAGTAAGCACACTCATAGCGCAGTTAGAATTTTGGGAAGAGGGAGGAGGGTCAACTCCAGGATGAAGTCCTTTCAAAGTATGAAACACCAGGGATCCTGCCCTGGAAAATTTGCTAAAATTTGATACGAAATATAGATTGATAGATATTTTAATAGAATTGTGTTTGTCTATTGTATTATACAATTATTATTATGTATGGTTTTATCTAACTGATTTGCAAGAAGTAGGAATTTTATTATCAATAATAATATGCATTTATTTGTCGTTTGGTAATATACCTACATAGACAATGTCATAGTCATATATAAATATAATAAATATGTTAGCAAGTTACAAATATAATACATGTAATACACATAATAGGTTACAAATATGTTTGAAGCACAAAAACAAATCCCCGACCAAGCACCCATGTGTTCCTAGGCTGGACGCCAACGCAGGCGCTTTTCTCTAAATGAATAAAGACAGCCGGCTTTTTGCCAGCCCGTACTTGCCATGAATAACCAAGGACCGGAGAAGCGAGCTCAGACGAAATGCAAATAAGAGCAATATATAATTAAAACCTTATTATAAATTGGTTTTAATTATCAATAAACCTTATTATTATTTCAGGGTTCAAGTTTTAAATCATAATTGCTTTAAATTTTCCTCAACCCCTTTGGATTTTTTAAAACATGTAAATATTAGTATAATATCAGTATTAGTATAATATTTAGTACAAGTACAGTATCCTGAATTTGGTACTTTGGCTGTCATGCCACAATAGTGACTTTGTCAATACATGTATACGTCTAACGGCAAATAATTAAATATCATTTCATTTCAATAGTAAAAACAATTTTAACCCTTTGAGGTCTCATGTCGACTATAGGTCGACAAATGCTATTTCTTTTTGAACGCTTGGATGTACAGTATAGGAGACGGTTGAAACAGTCTCTGATATGCGAGGACTACGCTACACTAACGGCACCTAGCAGAGAAAACCGGAACTACCACTCCCTCCCCACTCGACGGCAACTCAAGTGTGAGTTTGACAGCCCACGACAAACAGCCTGGTGGTTTAGTGGTTATAGTGACGGACAGTTGGCCCCTGTCTGTCACAGCGTGGGTTCGAATCCCACCCAGGTGCGCTCTGGTACGATGCAATGCTAGTGCATTGGATCATTCCGGGTGCGGGGGCCACAATGACCCGCTGAGGATCACTGAAGAGAAAATGGCTCATCAAATCCAGAGGCGGAGAGTGGCACTTTTTGAGGTTAATGTAGGCGCTAAATCCCCGCGCTTAGAGGAGTGGTTCAATGACTGGTAATGCACCGTACCAGAGAGCGGTTTTGCTGAAATTTTGCTTACAGGGGACTGGGAAAACCCATATGGGAGGCCTTTTACAAAAATTTAAAAATAAAATGAGACCGCAAAGGTTTAATATTAGAACTTAAGTGCATTTTTTAAATTGAACAAAAAAATCAAGGATACTTATCTATGATAATAAAATAAATGAATTAGGAAAGTCCGTTTATTATATCTTTATCCTGAACTTCGAAAAGTCCAAACTAAATTTTACAGAATCAAAATTAATATTGTGTAGCATAACGTTACAAGTGACAAGTTTGAATAAACTTACATCAATAATGTGGATATCGGTGCCACAGATTCCTGCGTAAGCAACTTTCACAATGACATCATTTCTCTCCACAATCGCGGGCAGTTCAGTCTTTACAATCGTGACTGTCTTCAGTTGTGGGTTGAATTGTAAAGCTTCCATCTGAGGCTTTGAGAATCCTTTGTCTCCTTGAAATTAAAACATATATTAATACAAGATTTTTGTTGTAAAATAAACTGTTTTTAAAACGTAAAAAGCTTTAGAACGTTTGTATTTGATCCCTTTGGAGGCAACCGTAACTCAGTGGTATAGTGCATACTCTGCACCAAAACAATCAGAGTTCAATTGCCGTAACCACTTTTTCATGATGGTTACCCCTTCATGGTTCAGAAGTCCTGCTAAGCCATTAAATAATTTCATTGGTCATTGGGCTATTAGTTAACGGCCCCAGTTTGGGGAACATGATGATCGATGTATTTTAAAACATATTTTTTATACCTTATATACCTCATATACCTTACATACTTTTTAAAACTTACCCAACATAACCAGTGTAAACAGAAAATGACAGTTTTAAATAATTAATGCAAACTAAAAACTATTATGTAAACAATTTGGATTAAATATGTAGTTGTAAAAATGAGGAAAACCAAGTTGTAAACAAAGTTGCATGAGCAATAAAAATAAATAAATTACACAACAATTTAAATTAGTAACAATGTTTGTTCTTGATTATATGAGCAACAAACAAACATTTTTAGGATACGGAACCAAATATTTTCTCCTTTCCTCAGTTTATTCACCTTGACCTTTCAATTACCCTTACTTCAATTTATTGCAATGACGAGTCATCACTCATCAGGCTTACAAGAGTTGTGGGTGTGACCGGTTGTAGCAGAAAGAAGAATCTAGTTTTCTCCTGAGTTTATCTGTGCACTATTTTATACTATAGATTTATACAAGGTGGTGCAAAAAATACCCCGAATTATAGGAGTTGACAATTTTTCGGTTACCTTTTTTTTGAACCACCCTGTATAAGGAAATATGATACAAACTGATTTGATAATAATACAATGTAAGTAATGTTATGACTCTAATTATTAATGAAGACCAATAAAACTATAGTTCTGGATCTATAGCCAAAAGAATTTTAACGTTTTTAACGTTTATTTTTGATAGCTCCATTTCTATATATTAATACATATTAAATGTACAAAGTAATTTAAAGAGTAATAAAAGACTGCTATCATGCTACAGTATTTATTACAATTGACTTTTTTTCTGAGTTAAATCATCGTTTTTTTTTAATTTGGCGATATGATGGTCTTGGTGATGATGGGTTCATAGTATGATTATATTTTGTTGTCATCGCATCTATTTGTAATAATACTCAATTTTCAAAGAGAATCAAATTATTATATTTAGAGTACCATCGAATAATAATCCAATACTCAAAATATAATAATTTGATTCCCTTTGAAAATTTAGTATTATTACAAGAAGATGAGATGCCAACAAATAATACTCAATCTAACTTCCCACAAAAAGAAAACGAAATAAAAAGGTTTCCATTTAAAAACAATTATTTGCACCTGATTTTCTTTACTAACATTTCTTTGAAAAATCTAGGCAAAAAATTAAGTTTATTTTTCTACGCAGAAGTATATATACTCTCTTAATACCCTCAGTAAAACTAAAAATTATACAAATTCTTAAAAGATCTACCCTACAGCCTTACTCACCAGGGGAATACATAACTTGACTAAGAAACACCCAGAAAAAACCTTTAGAACACGTGATGTTTCAAGCAAATTCTCAACTTGTTTGATAACTGACAGAACACCGACTGTTAGTCATACCTATCTACAGTACGGACTGACAGCCTTACGCACACACAGACAGACACCTAGCCGCACACACAGACACACACACAGAGTAACAAACAACTTATACAACACCTACCAGGCCTTCGTATCAAACTCGTGTTTGAATCATTACTGGCACAGGCGAATTTTATCATATACTCATAATAATGGAGTGGTAACAAACTCTAATGGTTGTAATTATGAGAGTGTAACCGGGAAAGGTGAAGACAAAAAAGAAAATTACCTTGTGTGTTAACTACATGAAGGACAAAATTTGAATATTACTAATGAGTAGTGGTATTTTTATGAATTAGTGATGAAAAGTAAAATCAAGACTGCAATAAATTGAAAACAAAACTTGTGAACACAACTCTCTCACTTGCCGGCAAGCATGATGACCATTACACCTCCCAAACCTGTCTATTAATGACTTCAAATTTAATAAACACTCTTTGAAATGTAACATATTAATTAATCTATTAATTTTAAATTAAACCAAGTCACTTCTATTGTTACAATTATGAATTAAAACAATATGTAAAAGAAACTTTGGTTAAAATTTCACTTTTTTCCAAACTATGTTAAAAAATAAAATAATAAAACTTCCGCTCTTATTTCGTACGATAATACTATAATGCGTCAGTTTCTGAATGTGTATATTTCTATTTGACAAATAAAGTAAGATTTACTAATACGCAACTGGGCTGGCCCTTTTTTGTGGTTTAAATATTAAAACACTATTTATTTTATTATTTACGTATAGTATAACATATGAGTTTTAGTTATTTTGAAATTATTTTCGCCCCTCTTTTGTTTATTGAACGGACAACATTTATGAGGAACGAGCAAATGTGTGAATACTCTTTTAAGAAGTTCTCCAGCAATGTGTGAGATTGTAATGACAGCTACCAGACTGGGGGAATCGAGGCAACTCTCCAAAGTTAAAAATAAACTGCACTAGACAGAAAGAAATGAAACAAACCTGTGCAAAACAGTTTAAGTTCTGGATACATTTTGAACTCTAAGTACCACGTAATATTTCACTGAACTAACCTAATCTATCGAATGCACTAGCCGAAGACATATTTTATGAGTCACACTAATGTTAAACAGCAATTAACTATGCTCTCTCACTCTCTCTAACAGAAGCCAGACTGAGACAGTAGACAACAGCTGAGAGAGTGCTCATCAGCTGTTTTCTGCTCAAACCTGGCTATAGCTCCTACTTTCACAAAGCTGCACACTCTGTGTGAAATATTACCGGTAAAAGTATGTAATTAGAGATCTCTTGGTGTTTAACAACATAAGTATAATACATTTATCAGGTAAACAACAGAAAAAAGTCATGTTATTTTAATTTATTGATGAAAGAACATATTCCTCTAACTGAAAACTTAATGTTATCTTCTTTTTCTGCTCCTTGTATTGAAGATAGATTTCATCTTAATGTTATTAATAGTACCAATTTGAATGTTCAAATTTTCAACTACCCCAAAGAGCCCCTGCATTATTAAAATAATGTTTTGTATTCTGTTTGAACAGCCTTGCTAGTAATTATTGAAAGCTCTAAATATTAAATGGAAAGAAAAGGCTTGAAAACACATACTTTTGTCACCATTTTCTATGATGGTGGCTGTGAACACAATTGAAAAACATTGGTGATATATCCAGGAATAACTGTAGAAAACCCCTCACTTGTAAAACCCAATTGATTTATTGTACTAAGAAACGCTCAAATAAAATTCATTTTTAATAGTTTATTTATTCCTGATTTGGAATTAAAATTACTTTAAATCCTTAAGAGTATGCAGTAGTGGCTGTGACCTTGGAGTATGCCCCCTAAGAACAATGTAAAATATGCATTTTGCCATTTTCTAGGGACTCCTTCCTCCTACAAATTTCATCAGATTTTCATAAAATATAAACTTGAAATTTTTGTTTTAATTAAAGGTAATGAAATGTTGTAGGGACTTTACTTTGCTAAGCCGAATTTCCACTTTCTTCTTTGTAAGAAGTGACGTAAGTTGAGTTGAATTATTTAAGTTCAATTTTAAAGAGATTTCTTGTTCGATCATTAAATGAAAAGAATTGTCAAAAAGGTAGTCAGCACAAACACTGCAGTATGTCTTTATCTTTCATATAAAACTTATTTTTTTATAGTTTTAAGAACCTTTAAGTTTTTACACCTTTTTGATACTAAAAAATGGCCGACCGCTACAGAGCGCTCTTAATTAGGATTATGCATACTGACACCATAAATATCTCATTTTTCCAAAGAAATTTTCAATTTTGATAAAACTGCAGTATCACATAATTATTAGTTATCTAGAATATAACCTAAGTTGCAACACGAAAAACCAACTTTCATTTTCTTGATTAACATAAAAATAATACAGTGTATACCTTAAACTCAAAACTACCAGGTTTTCTTAGCCTAAACTTTCTAGATCTTGCAGTAAAAACAAGAAACAAATACAAAACTATTAGTACTTACTCTGGCAAAATAGTGAGTGAATAGAGAGATCAGCTGTTTATTGTATTTATAAACTTATTATCAATCTTCTTTTATGTCAGCGATAGTGACAAACTGATAAATTCTGGTGTTTAAAAACAGCTTTGACCTCTATAAAGAACAAGTTAACATCTGAAGATAAAAGGATGTTTATGTCAAGAAAATCCTATCTATCTTTAAAGTTCAAATAAAAATCTGTGCAAGCACAAGTTTTTTTGAGGTCAATGAACAAATAATACGTACCTATGTACATATTTTAGAAGCGACTGTGATTATAAAACGAGACCAGGCCAAAACGCAACTAAGCACCGCTGGCATGAGTGAATTGGATTTTTTTTGCAATTTGCTTCTTCGATTCACTCTGCTCATAGCCTCGCTTCCGCTTTGGCCTCAGACTTACGTGTTCTTTTACTGCAAGTTTTATTACATATCTTTTCAAATTTCAATTCACAATAAATTTTCAATTTTACTTTTCGTTACTCATTCCACTGTTGTAGTGAAAAATCACTTTTTGGCCGCTACTTTGAAACCACTCAAAGGGTTTTAATATTTTTTAGTAAATTGATGAATATAATCAAAATACATATTTACTTTAAATTTGCTCTTAACTACATTATTGTGCATACATTCATAGTCCAGGTATTTGCTAAATTGAAAATGACAGGACTCAAAAAGAAGAACAGAAATAAACGTTCACAATAAGTTATTTATTTAAAATAAACCAACAGAAAGAAGAATATCTTTGTGAAAATTGAAGGTACAAATAGTTTATTATCAACATAATATACAAATATACATCAATACTAGATAACATGAACAACAACATGTTTTAAGAGCAGCTATAATACAGAGAACTATACAAGTTTAGTATAGACTTCTTATAAATAATCATTCTTTGTGGTAAGGAATGCTTCGTAGCTACAGTCAGCAGTGGCGGCTTTCCATAATGGGCTCTTGGGCGCAGCCCTCCCAAGTCCGTTAATATATCTAAATGTTGTATTAAACCATCTATTAACAAGGTAAATTAACAAATTCGTTCATCCAAGTGTTTGTACAGCGGGCCAAGTCAGACTTGGTGGCTTTATAGAGCGCGTGACGGTGACGTGGTAGGCTGGCATTAGTTGCATCAAGAGCAAGCTGGGCGCCCACAGAGCTACTATGCAGGCATATGGGAGAAGCAGCCGACAGCCGAGAGGATGCCGTGACGTCATTCAATGCATTTTACTCTGAGACGGTCAGAGGCTCTGCCCCTTTTACTACTACACCGCCCGTCATGCCAGACCGAATGATCTGTGGATCGAACAGCTGGTCTAGCGGACACCTACAGCTGATTATCAATCAGTGATGCCAACACAATGGACAAAACAATTATTATTCCAATGAAAATTCAAATAGAATAAACGCTACTGGCACTTAAAACTGTTGGTACACCTGATTATTCAACTTGATAGCCTCATAACGGTTTTCAGCCCAGTTTAAGGTTGTCTATGCAAAGTGTGCCATTACGCACCTTTATTTGTTCTATCTTAGCTTTTAATGGTTAGTTGTAGTGGCTTCTTCTGATCTAGACTAACCTAAACCACGCTTTTACCTACTACTTGTAACGGGCGGTTAATGCAATTGAAAGTTTTCTATCATACACAGTTGATTAAGGTAAAAAGGCTTCAAAATACGTTATTTTAGCATTAAATTTCACAAATTTTCGGGGCCCCGGACCCCTGTTTCTTGGGGGTGTCCCACACGAAACCCTCCGCTAACTATACACACGAGCCGCTACTGACAGTCAGTAGATTGTATGAACCAGGAGGTCGTCCAGGAAGTGAAGAACACTTTGTGCACTAAGCAACGGCCGGCACAACCCGGACCAGCGAGGATGTAGCTTCAGTTTGAGCTGAGTCATCTTGTGCAAGGGTGGATTTGACTATAGGCCCCGGCCTAGGGGTGCACCATGTTGGGGCGGGCCGAGCTCTTAATTAATCCACACATTTGTCAGAAAATGTCCGTAAAATTTTACAACAGTGATATTAGGAATAATTGTGACTATTTAAATTAGGGGTTGATGGGTTTTATTTTTCATTTCGGACAAGAATTGGGCAGAAAACATTTTTTCTTGCTTGATTTCAAGAATTTTTGGGCAGGATGAAAAGTTTATTTTTCTCATTACAAATAAGAAAGAAAAGGTTTAAACATTAAAAGGGTTTTTTATAGTTTATTTAAAAAAAATATAAGTTCAGTTCCATACAAATCCCAAACTTTTGTTACATTTGGAAATTGTATTGAATATGTGTATGGTAAAGCATGATTTGTCCTTTAATGTGACGTTTTTATTTATAATATTACCATATAAATATAACAACTTTACAGTAACTACAGGGAGTTCTGAACAATAAATTCTAAAATAAAAGGTTGAAATAATACGTCATTTACTCTTCAAAATTATAAATATTTGACAATAATATTAAAGTTTTTTTAATTTGTTTTGTGATTAAGGAAACTTTGATAGGAAGTCACCTAGAAAATTGATCTATCATCAGAGTAAAATTATCAAAAAATGAGATTATTTGGAAATCTCCCTAAATTACCAGGTCTCCCGAAAATTCCCTTTCTGCCATAAAACTCCTCCCGCCCATAAAATCTTGTTTTTAGCCTTATAGGGAATTTCCCAATCTCCATCAATCCCTACTTTAAAGGTAAAGATTTTTCTTATCTCAATTTTTGAAAATTGTAAATCTTTAATATCTAAGGTTTTCGGTTTACACCGCGTCACAGTTGAAATACAAATACTGCTAATTGTTTAGACCTCGCTGTGGAGAGTCTATATTGGTGAAACAAAGCGGCTAATATCCACACGACTTCAAGAGCACATTCGGCACATGAAACAAGAAGAAATAGAAAAATCGGCAATAGCAGAACACAGCTACAAGACAAAACACAGACCTGATTTTGAGAAAAACCAAAGTCTTGGTGAAAATTTCACACTATTATCCAAGGAAAATTAGAGAAACTATAGAAATAATCAAAACATGAAGACAAATTTAACAAAGAAGACAGCATAAAATTATCAGAAAGTTGGCAGCCAGTTCTTCAGAAGTTCTATTGAAACCAGCCAATCCAGTTCGAAACGAGCAACAAGCTCACCACCTCGCCAATCAGGTGACAGCCCCCACCCACACCGCTTTGGTATATAAGAGACGACACGGCCGGCCAATCCAGTCTCAGCCAGTCAACCAGCTACTGAGGATGACTCTCCACAGTGAGGTCGAAACGTTTAGCAGTATTTGTATTTCAACTGCGACGCGGTGTAAACTGGAAGCCTTAGATATTAATGATGACACTGGCCGCGAAAGCTTAAGAATTAAGAATTGTAAATCTTGTCTCAATGTCAAGAGTACAAACAACTCATCTCGTTTCAAACTTTTCCAGCAGAGCAGTGCCAAATGGTTACTGTGCCAAAAAACAAGTTCCGTGTTATAACAAATGCCTTGACAGTTCTGCTGAGCAACAGTTTACCTGGATTTGGTAACATTTAATTACTTGTGTTATTGTATGTGTAGTTTATATTCATCCATCCCAAAACTTATTTACTCTAGTTTGGACCTTTGTATTTAGAGATGATTATTGACTGAGAACAGGCAAGTAAAAAAGGAGTACTGTAAAGAAGGTACCAAAAGTGGCTTGAAGGTCAGTAAAAAGAAGTGAGATCTAAACAAGTATACAAACTGTCCACATTTTTAGATAAAATGAAGAGTATAAAGTTAACAATATTGTGAGTGTAAGAAGTTATTCCTACAAAATTCAACAATTTAATATAATTATAATATACAGCCATTATAATTAATATCACACAACTCCTAAAAACTAGTCAATGCTTTATCACTGAAAATATAAGTATTCCAGATAATTAATAATTAAGGAAATAAAATAAACAAAAATATTTAAGCTTGGCAGTGTCTAAATTGTAATAGTTTTCAAGATTGTTTTCATTTTATCTTTTACAGTTTACTATTTTAATGTAGTAAACATCAAGATATAAAACAAATAATAAATTTCACATCAAGATATAAAAAAAATAATAAATTTCACATCAAGATATATGTATACATAAAAAAACACCAGTTACATTGTAGAATTGAAAATTACATCAAAAGTAACTACAGTAGAGTCCTGTCGAGCCAAACCTAGTTAATCAAGATTTCCAGATAATTTGAATTGACTTTAGGGTAAATAATAAAAATTAACAGTTTTTTCAAATATTTTAAATTATGAAGATTGTATTGTATTTTACTGTGTTTTAAACTATGCGTGTGTATATATTTTGTTTCTCCAAAAAAAAAAAAATAAGTTAAAATGTCTTTTTGAATGATTTTGTTGATGTTTCTGAGATATCCAGAATTGTTTATTTTTTTGTTAGTTTGGAACAAACAGGATTCTACTGTGCATGGCAAAAAATTAAAACCAAAGTAAATTCTAAAACCATCAAGTTTCTAGGAGATGATACACACTTGATGTGTTTTGTGCCATAAGCTATGAACACCAACAGTATAACGAGTTCACTGTAATAATACAGTTTTAGACTTTACATACAGGCAACAAATTTGTTCAAAAGCCAATACCTTGAAGGTAACATTTTTTAACGCCACAGCCCTTTTCTTAATAATAATATATTAACAGTTATATACATCAACATATTTACATGAACAAACAGGAAGCTGTATGATTTTCACTGAGTTTAGTCACCTACTACCCTGTCACAACAAAACTTATTTTAACAACATTTAAGAAAGTGCTACGTAATTTAAAATTCCACAGCCTTTAGGTCGTTTCGGACTCAAAACAGGTATAGAACAACTGTCAGCCCCCTAATAAAAGTTCGATGTCTGCCAGTCACGATTATGAAATATTTTATATGCCCATTTGTAGGACCTTCTTCGAAATGATTCTTACCTTTCGGTTTGGCTCGTAGATCCCACTGTACATGTGAAGTGCATACCTACGTACAGAACTTTTAAAACAATCTTGATATAACCATTGCTTTGTTACGTAAATAGACTTTCACTGATGATGTAACACGACCGCTACGAAATGTGCATCTAGTTAGTATAACTTTATAGTGGGATCTACAGGCCTAACCGAAAGGTAAGAATCATTTATAAAATAGCTGGAAAGCCGAAAATGTACAACTCAACGGGTGACTGGGCTGGTTTGCTATGAGCACAGCGGGTGCTAGGAAGGCGACCCGTGTTTTGCCCGGGACGTAGAGGGCGAGGGAGAGGCGGTCGGGTCGAGAGATTTGGGGCCGTCGCAGGGCACCAGACACTGGTGCTGATAGCAGACAGCTGCTGCGTGCCCGGACCGACCTGTCGGCATGGGAGTGCCCTGCGTCCACGAGTCTGTGGTCGGGTCGTACACTTCCACCAGCGAGATGAAGTTCCGTCCGTCGTAACCTCCTGAAAGTTGCATCCAAAAGTTATTATAGGTAATAATCTGATTGATTAAAAGCAATATTAGATAGTTGGATTTTTAGGTTCTTGATAGATTTTTATGACCTTGGTGTCAGTAGATATGTAATAAAATTTGTTCTGAAACATCATACACTTTTTTTTTAAACCTCACTGTTTATCCGTTGATTAAGGAATAACAACAAAAAACCCTTTAAATAATCACCATTTTGAAATGGTATCAAGTTAAGTTCAATTGCAATTTTACGAAACCATTTATACAACAACATTCAAAATGTGTTATAAGTATTCTCTGTTAAGCAACTTACAATGTGTAAGAAGATTGTAAATTTATTTCTTAAATTTTTATATAAGATCGGCTGGTATGTTTTTCATAAATGATTTTGCTTGGATACAAATTTATTTTAAGTTTGAGCCAAATCCCAAGAGTGATGTAGAATATAATGAATAATTAGTGAAATGTAGGCCACCTTTGAAGTTTGTTACTATATTTTAGAATCATCCTGTATAATATCTATTTCAAAGTTAACAGCTAGAAACTACATCACAACACGTTGACGTACCTATCGCGTAGATCTTGTTGTCGATGACGGCTACACTGAGAGCACTGCGGGCTATGCTCATGGGTTGACACAGCTCCCACTTGTTCTGTTCAGGATCGTACCGCTCCACCGTATCCAGTTGCTGTGCACCGTTGTACCCTCCCACCACGTAGATGTAGTGGTCCATCGGTGCCACTCCTACAGCAAACAGCATCAAGTCACTACTCATTTTTCTACGTGTAAAGTTCTTTTTGTAAATCTCTAGATTAAAAATGGTGGCCATTCAAAGTTTCGTTGACCTAAAGAATTGTTGGTTTCATGTAAAGTAGTTAAAACCGGCCTGTCTGTCAAGTTCTTCATGGACAGGTCAATGCATGTACAGTTCTTCCTGTATAATAGCTTTTTACCTCCTTAATTGTTCAAAACAACAGTTTTCTCCCGTTGTTCTAAAACCTACAGTTTATGAAGTAGAGACTGGTGACATACCTGAGCCGCTTTTGCACTCGTGCAGGTCGGCGACAAAGCTCCAGCTGTCCTTGTCTGGGTTGTAGCACTCGACACTCTTCAACCGGTTCTCCCCGTCGAACCCACCCACCGCGTACAGCAACCGGTTGATCACCGCTACGCCCACACCTATCCGCTGCTGCTTCATCGACTTAATCCTCACCCACGTGTCACTGTCTGGGTCATATCTGCAATCAATGTCAAAACTGGTAGTAACCCCTGGTTACCCTAAAATACTTTATGTGTACAAAAATTGTTATAAATGAATAGTACATAATAAAATAGTTCGATTCTCTCAGATAAAAACTTCCGTCTCGCAAAATAAAAGAAACAGCACCTAAGACTTACCTCTCTGCACTACTGTGGCAGTCTGCACCAGTAGAGCCACCGCAGGCGTACAGATAGCCGTCCATGACACAAACGCCCACGCGGTTGCGCGGCACGCTCATTGCAGTGCAGGGGCGCCACACGTCCATCACCGGGTCGTACCGGTCGATCCAGTCACTGTCGTAGCTGCTGCCCGGAGAGTTGTTGCGTCCACCCACCGCGTACAGCGCACCCTGTATAACACACCAGTCCAGTGAGCTGTGCAAGAATCAGCCGACACATTTGTAAAATACATGAATCAGATCTATTCTACAGTAGTTCTACTACAGCTTGCAACAAATACTAGTAGGTATTTTCTACCGTACTAGATTTGACTCTTATAAAAATGATTCGATGCCGGTATTGTCAGCCTAACCTTTTTTATTAACTTGTGGAGGCCAACAGGGGACATATTTAAGAAGGCTCTGGACAGCAAACACAGCTGACTACAGGCAATAAAATGGCTAAAAATACCCAAAAAAGCACTTCTTTTAAGTAGGGTACACGGGAATGCCCCTGTTGCCCAACCACTAAAAACCACACTCTTTCCGAGTGTTCTTTTTCACCTCCCCCGAAAAGGCACTATGGGAGTAACTACAATATTTAATATCTAATGGCCAAGTGGGTACTTTCCAGTTGAAAATAATGTACCCTAGATTTGTCAGAGACAAACCTGGTAAACAATCCAATTATTTTGTTATATTTTACTTTATCCATCACACCGAAGGCCTGAAACAACTTATAAATTCTGAGGTTCTGAGGTGTTGTGGCAAGTTTTCTTACTTTCAAAAAAGCGACTCCTAGGCCGGAGCGGGGGATGGGGAGCTTGGCGAGGAATGACCAACTGTCGTCGTCAATGTTGAACCCCTCGAATGTGTCGAGGGAATGCCTCAAGTAGCCTCCTGCGACGTAGATGATTCTTGGAGACTTTGGCGTTCGCTCCTTCACTCCTATCCTCTTGTGTAACGTCAAATCCTGTAACAAAGAGGAATAGTGGTGAAAATATTGGTGCACGAAAGGCAGAATACTCAATTGCCTCATATTCTTTAAATTTGTCCCACCCTTTGTTTCTTATAAAATACGGTACGGTACAACAAATAAACATTTAAAAAATTCTGTACAATTGAATTTGTATGGTGTGAATAATTTAACTCCTAGGCTTTCACGGCCGGTGTCACAAGTATGATCTAGTTCTTCCGGTTCACACCATGTCGAAACAACAAAACAATCAGTTTGAAATATTTCGGTCTCGCTGTGGAGTACCATCTTCAGTTACTGATTGGCATGTATTCCACGCCAGGGAAGATTGGACCAGGCACTCCCACCCCCCGCTGTTCTCCCTGCTCCGTCGCGTCACTTCCCCTCTCCGGCCTTCATGAAGAAGCACACAGACTCTAACAAACTCACTGTGAATATCTGAGACAGGTACTCTCTGCAGGCAGGCAGCTTGGTGACAATGTCGCAGGTTTTCATCTGCTCCTGGAGGAAGGCAGGACTGAGGAACTGACATCGCACCGCTTGCAACACAGCGACCATCTTTGGCCTCCGGGTATCTTCGTTGTACCTGGATCACACACTACAAACTCAAATTATCTTAGTTAAAAAATGTGCACATGATACATTGAATAACGTCATAAAACTCTGTGTATTAGCTTTATCAAAGATTATGTCATGGTAGATAGATTGGACATAGATGCCATATGGCTGAGGCAAGAAAATCAACACAGTTGCGGCAGTCCGAGCACAGATAGCGCAGTGAGGAAATTATTTTTAAGAGTCTCAAGTAGAGCCACTGACGCAAACGCAAGTTTGTCCGTTCTCAAAAATTACACGATTCTGTCACATTTAAGTCATTGACTTCAAACAAACTCGGACGAGCGTGTCGAGCCGAGGAGGGAGAAAGACGGCAAGAGGTGGCAGCGCTATCTGTGCTCAGGCTGCCGCAACTATGTTGATTTTCTTGTCTCAGCCACATGACATCTATCTACCATAACATTTCCTTTCGTGGGTCAAGACAGTGACTAACTGGAGGTGCGCCGAAGAATTTAATTGGCAGAAAGAGACTATGAAGAGAGAGTGAATATAATTGGTTACTTCAGTTTGGATCTAGAAGACCTCTGACTATAACACAGTTTGGAAATGACTGGTTTAGGTGGATAAGGATAAAAACCGACCCTCCCCTTAACCTGGTCAAAGGCCAAATCACCCAAGCATGATGCTAGCAGACCTATTCCTTCCGTACCTTGTTCCACATCTTTCCCACCCAACTGACTGAGTTTACCAAGTTAAGCTTGTCTTTGGCTAGCGGTTCATGACACCAAGCCAATTATCCAACAAAATAAGAAGATAACATCTGTTAATGGTTTTCTTTGTAACCTATAGAGAGAGAAGACTAAGAAACTATTACATTACTCACCTAACCCACTTGATGACTGCGTTGTAGACTTCCCTCTCTTCTTGGACGTTGAGTTCATCCTTACGTATCAGATCAATCAGCTGGATAGCAGTCAGTTGCAAGAACTCCTCTTCCTGACATATCTGACAAGCAAAAGTCACAATACGATCTCACTAATTCGGCCCTATATCGGGATCGGCAGAGCCGGATTAGAGGAAATGCCAGATTGGTGGGGGTCACTTAAAAAGACTCAATTTGCCAAAAAGAATCTTTCTTACGTTGGAAGATAATTCACTACTCTTAAAAATTATTCAATTAAATTTTTTTTCCTTCCTTATGTCCGTGAGTTTATGACCTGGTGATGTTGAATTCCTTGGATAAAGTAGCTAACTTATCACCACTTTCTAATCTTTTTAAAATCATGTACTTTTTATCTATTGTCAAAGTAAAGTTAACGTTTTTGCGACATCTCACGGCTCGTATTGAACGGAAGCACATTATAGTATTAAGCGACCCACACTTCTCTGGCTGTCTGCAGTGCACTTAATTAATCAATACAGACGACATACGTCACACGCTTTACAGACAAGTAGAGAACTGAAACAGGTGGCTAGTTGACGTGGTCACAGCGCCGGATTACTCGACGTGTCGGAGTGGCGAACGGCCTGATTATAGAGACTGTACTGTAGTTATCATTCTTAGGGCCACACGAATACAGTCGACTCCCTATCGTTCGTCCACCTCAGGACCGGACTTTGAAAATAGGAGGAAAAGACGTTTTGGAGCCCTTTAAAGCTCCAAACCAATGTAATTTAGTTTTAGGCTTATGTTTGATACATTAATATGGTCAAAACGCCAATACCATACAGCAAAACCTTAGGATTTGGGACTAACTTCAAAATGTATAAATGAATATGTATTACGGAATAATTCATCCCCATCATTCTTACAATATTTGTTTATAGAGAAACTGCTCCATAACAAAATTTCAACGGATTGTGGTATTATAAAAGAAAGCTATTTGATTAATATCCCGACTTTAATATAGAGATTCTTGCAGGGAAGCCTTTTAAACGTTATCAATACTGCCCTTTTTGTCCCTGTACATTTTGAAACAATTTTGTTCTTTATATCTAAGTCTTCGTTTGACAATCAAAATTATACTTACATCATATCTATGATGAAATTCCCATTGGAGCTGGCAGAAAACCATACAATAAATTACCGAATAACTTAAAAAATTGCAATGCCGGTAAATTTAAAATCAATACATAAAATGATTTGATTCAACTTTTATAGCGTTACCGAATTTTCGAATAACTAATAATTTCATAGTATAGTTTATTTTGCTTTTTGAGTCTTACTAGTAGGTTTCTTTTTTGTCAAAAAACAACATATTTTGTTTATTGACGATAAAAACTATTATAATTACTAACCTGTGTGAAATGTTGTTCGATAAACCGGTTGGCTTTGAACAGCAGGTCTTGGCAGCCATGTTGCTCAGCGAAAGCAGCGATTCCGATGGCATTTGTCGGATCAAGCTGCCTCTCTAAGAAATTACAACAGGCCTCTACAATGTTCGTCACCTGGAAAAATTACATTTACAGGCCTACAATTTCAATAAGTATAAGTCAATAAGTCATTTATTTAGCAAAATTAACAATATAATTGCATTAGCCAAGTCAAGATAATACATTTTACACTTCAAATGTTCTTATGATGTAAACATTACACATTTAAACAATTTGTACAGTAGCATATTGTTGTTCAAAAGAAAATGCTTCCTTACTGTTGCTAAAAGCTTACTCTAGGCACCCCGAACCAAAAGACACTTCAGACGGGACCTGAACATCCTGCTGCCCTGATCATGTTTAAGGTTTTGAGGAAGGCTGTTGAAGAGCTTAACTGAATTTTAAACAAAATAGTTTTTGAAAAAAGTGGAAGAATGTTTGGGAATGGAGAGATTGGCAGAATTTCTTAGTGGATATCTTTTATTGTTGGGCCTGTCAAAACTATTAAGATGCATCTGTGCAAAGGAAAGTGTTTCGAGAATATAAATTGAAGTCAGAATGTGGTGTGATTTGAACCAACCTTTGCAAGATTGTCGTCTTGGAAGAGAGAAAATAATGCGGACAGCCCTTCTTTGAAGTCTAAATAGGAACAGGGTTCTCTGACTCTCCAACTTATTTCATTGGAGTTAGTAATTAACATACAATTCTGACTTTTTCCAAGCCTCTAACTAATCTTGCTGCTTAGAAATAGAAAACTTATTTAGGTTTTCTTTGTATATAAAATTAAAACATTCTTGTAATCACAGAAATTAGAATAACTTTCAAAGGAATTAAAGATTTTGAACATAAAGGGTAAAAAGGTAAAGTTTATCTAGTTTAACGAGGCAAAGTTAGGACTACGGAGTCCTCTCCAATACTCAACTTTGACTTTTACTAGCATCACCGTAAAGTCACTTTACAAATGTAAGCGGTGACTGCGAAGATCCAAAGTTATGAGCTCCGGAGTCGCAAACGATACCAAATCGCCACAGATCCGCTAGGGTAAAAACTAAAAAGGAAGACAACTGACAAGAAGTTCGACTGACAAATTCACTATTGATGGCACGAGAGATTACCTGCAACATGGTTGCCGCTGGCAGGATCTGACACACGGTGAGCTCGGTGACTCGTATCGTGCCGGTGTACATGAAGAGAATGATCTTAGCCATGGCAGTCGCGGAGACGCCTTGTAGCTTCACCCTTGTCATTCCCACTTCCATCAGACCTCCCGTGAACATTGCCTGTCGACAAACAAACAATGATCAGCGCAGTGTTTCTCGGAAGGTGCCAGTGGTCAGGAATTTTGTGATGAAAATTAACTTTTTGCGCTTCAATGGCTAATTCAGTCTAAAATCGCCATTTCCTCGCTCAGCTCCGATGACGGACTTAGTCTGGTGTTTCCTCCCGTGCTATCTAAAACATCTATTTCCTTGTTAAATTTTGAACAAAATTATATATAATATACTTGTATACCTTCAATAATTATAACTTACAACATCTATGCAAAAGACTATCATCAAGCATTCATGTCATCCGGAGAATCAACCACATAAATGGTCTGGACACAGCCAAAACTGCTTATTTTGCACCGTTTAGTCCCACCTCAGGTATGGCATAGCCACCTGGGGAGGGGCAGCAGAGACCAACTTGGGAAAAGTCCTCATCCAACAGAAGAGAGCCATTCGATGCCTAGCAAATATACCACGCCTTGACAGCTGCCAAGAACACTTCAAACACTTCAAAATTCTCACAGTTATCTCACTGCATATCTGTGAAACCATCATGCATGCAGTCAGCACCCAGCAACCAAGACACCACAATCAACACCAACACAACACTAGACACGCTACAGACTTTTCCTTGCCACCTCATCACCTAAGCCTCTTCAAAATGAAACCATCTTACAAAAGAGCTCTCTTCTTCAACCACCTTCCTGAATACTTGAAAGCCCAAGACCCACAACATCTCAAGAGACAGCTGACTTTGTGGCTCCAGGAGAGACCCTTCTACTCAGAGAAAGACTTCCTGACCAACAGAACTCTACCACTCCAGAACAGCAACACATGACGAATGTTATATTGCATTGTATAACATTTTTTTCTTGCATGTACTGTTCTCCATGAATATGTGAATAAAGAATATTGTCTATTGTCTATAATGTGAATTCTCCAAAAAACAGAACTTTTAAGGTGCAAGGATAGTTTTAGAAAATTAAAATAATATAATGTACCTTTTAGAATTACCAAACCAGTACAGTAAACATGTGATTTTTACTGAGAAACTACCTAGTAAAGACTTATGTGTTTGTTTATCTAAATTTTAAAAATTATATGACAAGAAAAAACAGATTATTTTGCTAGATATCTCATTGGTTTTGATTAATGGAAAAGAAACAATGAAGGACTGATTCATTTACACACTCTGAAGCAAAAGCTCTTGAAGATAAGATATTTTTTGTTTACTTTAAACTTGAACGTTCTTGACATTTGAAGCAATATTGTAATAATACTTGTAAGATAACTTTGGCCTTACATGGAATTGTTATGAATAATTTGAATCTTTAAGAAAAAGAAAGAAAAGTTTTTTACTTCATCTTGGAGAAGAAATAAATAAACATACATGAACAAAAAAGAAAGTAAAGCAAGGTAAAAAGGTATTGAGTATAAGGTAATAAAACAAAGATCTATATTATCTATAAAATAAGACTTTTGTTTGTACATTGCAATGAATCCAGCGGTTTTCGGTTATTTGTCAAAATCTTTTGATAAACAACGGAGATATAAGAGATAACGTGGTGTGACAAATAGTTTGTGTGTTATTTACATGATACTGTTGCATCAAAATTAGGTTTTCTGATAAATTTTCCTCGTTACCTCTATATCAACAGATTTGGACAAAAGTGTTTTAATGTAAAAAAATTGTCAAAAAACATATACTTGGAATTAAAAAAAATCACTGTTGACTATTTAAATTTTAAAAATTCAATTGGTATTTTCTATTTATAATTAAACGTTTTTCTCAAAAAAGTGTCATGCAATTGTTAAAATGGCGGAAATATTAATTAAAATATGAAACATTAAAAAACAAAATGGCGAGTGCACAATTCTTAAAGCAATATCAGCCAAAACAAAATTATTATCTTTTGTTTCATTTAATCCCCGGAACAACACCTTGAAATACTCAATAGCAGTTTTCAAACACTTTGTGATGCTATTATTTTTAATACATTAAACTAAAATTTGTTATGATGAGATAAACCTTCTTCTTGCTTTGTGCTAGTCATGCAGACCTTGAGTTGCTTTTTGATAACAGATAATATGTAACACTCTCATAGATAACTGATAACGCTGTTACAGAATCTCTCACACTTTGTCAACACAAAGTTCCATCAAATCAGCTGACTTTACTGGACCAACTTTGCTGGTTGAAGCGCTAATTTTAAAATGGAACGTTATTATTTTAATCAATATATTATGGTTATCCAGGCTTAAGGGTCCGCCTCAGAGAAAGGAGAAATTCGTCCGCCCAAGGAACACACGACACCGCGCACGTAACAACTGGCTAAACAACGGGCATTCTTTCAACTGATGCGTCCTGACTGTCAACCAACCGCTGACAGCCGCCGTTTTTCACCTTTAAAATAATTTTTTTATTAACATGACATATTTTAAAACTAGAATAGTTTTCCAAAATATCTTTAGAGCCCGATTTCTAATAAAATGTTCATTAGTTTCACAAAGAAGCAAGTTTAGTGCTTTCCAATTGCATTTTGTCCATTAATAACGCATATTTTCAAACAAACAAAAAACGCTCTATACGCTTGTTGGAAAACTCCTGTAGTTTCCATATATATTATGTTTAATTGTTTATTTATGTGAAAATTATTTTGAAAGGAAAAATGGGCCACTGTAAACCCTTGCATTGAAGCATTTCCGTGCAGCTGAGGCTGACCCTTAATTTTTTCAGTTTAACCTAAGAGCTTAGTTCACCCTTTTTGCTCAGAGAATCCGACAGGTCACAAGTGGTGGATATGGATGTTCTATCAGACATGGTGGGCAGTTGTGAATAGCCAAGAAGCAAGCAGTCTCAAGTCAAACGTAAAAATTCACTTTGCGTCTGTCCTTGTGTCAAGAGGCGAAGTGGTCAGCCTCTGTTCACCAGTGGTGTGGCTTAACACTACATTTTGAAACTAGTAAATCCAGCCAAACCCGTGAGTTCTAGAAATTAACCCCTTTAATTCTAAGTACAACGACACATTTTATTAAGAGTGTGCAGTAGTGGCTGTGACCTTGAATTTTGTACTGTAAGAAATGTAAAATGCATTTTCTTGGGGCCCCTCACACTCACAGTTTTTATTGGATTTTATTAAATAAACTTTGTTTTAAAGTGCATTAAATGTTTTAGTGACTCCGCTCAGCTGAATTTCCATCTTCTCACTTATAAAACCGTTGCAATTAATAACAATATAAGCTAATTGACGGAAAAGCCCAACTAAGCCCTAATATGTTAGATGAGATTTCGAATGGACGAATCCTGCTGGAGCCTCCGAATGGGGCGAGTTGAGTGGCAAAACGTTGGAAGAATCGTAAAATCATATATCCAAAAACTGACGAAACTTAGCTTTTGAATTTCTTGTTTTTACTAGTACCGGTAAACTAATAAAATTTCCAAAACAGTGGTCAGCGGAGGCACTGCAGTACATTGTCATCTTTAAAAAAAAACTTATTTCAAAAAGATCTTGATGAAAATTGTAGGGGTGAAGTGTCTCAAGAAAATGCTTGTTTTTGCATTGTTCTAATGGAACAATAAACAAAATGGTACTGTGCACTCATTAATAAAAATGGTAATTCTCTAAATCACTATTTGAGATGCCAACCACTCTCATGAGGGTATTTTAAGGCAAATATGTGGTGAAGGATGAGTGTGATGAGTGGTAGTAATGAGTTATGAGGTGTAGTCTTGTTACAAACTAAGGCCGACTCTTCCTTAGAATGGGTCATTAATTAATAGCCCAATGACCAATAGAAATACAAGGACCAATGGCTTAACGTGACTTCCGAACCACGCTGGTGATGGTCTAATATGTCTAAACGATGGTGGGAGTTGATACGGGTATCATCAGATGATCACTGAGACTATTTGAGCCGCTTTAGACCTATATCATCCTCAAAACCTGACCTCCATGAAGCTGGATTTCAGGACCATGCCACGAGTCCCAAATTAGAATCAAATTAGAAATTAGATTAAGCTTGATACCTTGAAGTACGGACTAGCCGCGGCCAGCACCACTTTGTGGGCTTGGAAGGACTCTGTGCCGACGTCCAGTACAATGTCTGTCAGCAGATTGTGGAAACGCATCATGTTCATTATCTGAAACAATGCACATTGCACAGTCTAACGTAGGGGACTATCATTTCAAACTATTCAAAATATTAAAATGCCAATTCACTATTCTAACCTTTATACTAAAAATATAAACTATGCATCGTTTAAATTGTGATAAACTTCCAGATAACTTAAAGCAAGAAATATCATCGATTTTCCGTAGCAAAATTAAAATTTTCTGTTGAAGAAGACCTTCTACTCCAAACACGAATACATGGTGGAAGAAATATGTTAAGATTAGCTTTGTTTTCCTTGGTCTATTTATTGTTTATTTATTTAATTTGTTCCATTTCCAATGTTTTTTTGTTTTCCTATGCATTTTGAATGCATGGATTAAATATTAATTTTCTTTCCTTCCTTTCATTCATATTGAGCAATCACTACATTATGACTCAAGAGGCGGAATGAAACGACAACTTTGTGACTTCCAAACCACGGGATGACTTAATGTAGCCAAAATGCATAAGTAACAAGAATCTTCTAAAGGTCTTTCAGGCTACTAAACAAGGCATGCCTACTTAAAATTTACAGTTTTCTCCAACTGTATTTCGCTTTACTGCAAGTATGTTTGTAATTAATATACATTAAAGCCGGTTGTACAGGTGACTGACTGAACGATTAAATATTTAGGCACTTCCCGGCATGCTACCCCCTCAAATCATATACTCTTTTTGAAGCTCCTTGTGTGAATCCTTCGGGAAAAATCTGAAAACATGGCGGCCAAAAATGATGGTGTATGAAAATCTGCCCTTGTACTTAGCTGATATTTTGTACCATAGCAGCAAAACAGTTGCTCGGTTCTTCAATCTGATGAAAACCGTTAGTGTGGAAACAAATTTCCTACAACTTTTGTATTTAACACTTTTTCCCACTTCTGACGGTTTCGTTGCTAGGCCAGTTGGAAGTTAAGTTGTCGAAAATTCAACTTTTTGCTGTGTTTGGGCTCTTAGTTATGGTACTTATCAACCACCCAAACATATAAAATGTATGTGTGTGTATAAAAAAATGTTGCAATGTTGAGAAAAACATACAGAAAGTCACTCTATATTAAAGAAAGTTTGGTTTATTGGCACCTTAAGTTTGAAATTTAATCAATTTTCTAATATTTTTGCTCTGGTTATTACAGCTACAACTTGTCCTATAAAACAGTGGATGAGGCAAATTTGTCTTGACAACCATAAGCGTAGCGAATGCCCCCAAAATATGTGACCGCAGGCCGAGTCGGGGTCTGAAGCGAGCCTGAAGGGTGAGTACTCATTTGACATTTAACCAATGTTTCATTAAAATGTCCTCACCTTCATGGCATCCTGTAGGTAGCTGCCGATACAGAACGTGACGTCGGCATTGTCCTGACTCTTCGTCGTATCCTTGGCCACTCTTGCTCCGGTTCCTGAGTAGTCTTCCTCGCCGTCCATTCTGTCCTCCGACGCACTTCCTCACTTCACGTACATGTCAACGTGCTTCTCACTTCATGCGCCATCCCGCACCACACTGATCACTCTCGACACTGATCACTCTAACTGTGCGGATCACTCTAGTGGCATCAGTCGACGGTATGTCTGGCCTCCATTGCCTAATCCGTTTGCTCTGCCTCCTACAACATTGTTAGCGTGAGTCATAAACATGAAATACTGGCAAGGTTCCGTAAAATTAGATTGTTTGTCGTTTATAAAGAAAAAGTGTTGTTTCATACAATAATACATTGTACAAAAATTAAAGAATCTTTAAAAACAAACACACTATACCGACAAAATCAATAAGCAGAAACTGGATGGGTGATTTCGGTAGAAGAAAAGCATGGTCCAAGCGAATGAAAAAATATTGAGTAAATAAAAGAAGAAAATTTAATCCATCGTCTCAAGTGATCCAATGTTTGCCATAAAACAAAAAAGAAGAAAATAATATTTTAATTAATTAAATCTCATCCTGATCCTCATCCTCTTGCTGAAAATCAAGACTGACATTTTTTCTTCAAATGCTTTATTTACTCACTAGTTACCATTTTGTTCTTTTCACAAATTATTTTTTATCACTAGTACCGCTTTTTTAAAAAGTTTGATAAGATTTCGTATATAGTCAAGGTCCTGACAAGAAAAAACACCAATGTGATCCAATTTCTAGATCAACATGACCATTTTATCTGTGTTATATCTGATTTTTCAGCTGTTTTATATACAATATATTTTGTAATCTCAGTTTTGTAATTCTAGAAATATCTTTTGAATTAACTAGAAAGTTATTCTCAAGAATTTTGAAAACTTCACCAGTTTTTTGCTATTTTAGTAAATAAGTAAATATAATAACTATAATTAGTGGAAAAAAGCAAAATGGTGACTAGCGGTTAAACAAAGAATCCTGCTAAATTTTATTTTTTTTACAGTTTTAGATTTTTGGAATATTTAACACTTGTCTGGGTCAGACAATCAAACAACAGTCCAGGTTCAGAAGGTCGAGATGGCTGATCTTGGCCTTGAATCCTTATTTGAATCCTGGCCAAAAGATGATGAAACTTTTACAGAATTCTGATCACACAATTATTTACTTGTCAACCCAAACCGAATCCAATGGTCACTAAACTTTTTATTCTTCAGGACTTCGTTATTTTTAACTACGGTGGCATTAAAATATTGTAAGTACTAGGAAATAAAGCCTGCAGCTTAAAGCTGACTATGGAGAGTTTGAAAAATTCTGGAACGGCTAATAAAAAATTACGCAAATTTAAAAATTTGCCATGTGATTGGCTACTTGTTAAACAAGACAAACTTTAACTTTTCATTTGTCAACAGCCACTTTTGAACTGTTTCAAATCAAATACCTACCAGTTTTCTATTTGAATTTATGTTAATTTTTTGTTTCAATTTAAAGCTTAAGTGGTTAGTTATAATGAAGAATTCTTTTTTGGATCAAACCACTGAAATATAATATATTTAAAATATATGTTTCAGTGGTTTGCTCCAAAAAATTCTTCATTATCTTAAATTTGTCTAAATTTACTCTTTAAAAAAACTACACCACCAAATTCAAATTGTGTTGATTTTTTATTTATGCCAATTGTTTTTTAATAATACCATCCAGATCACATAAAATTACAACAATCCGTACACCTTTCTTTAGAATGACTACGTCCTTAATGTAAAGCTGTCCAAGAATCCTTAAATTGACCACTATTAGGACGTCCACATATTCTCAAACGTAACGAGAAAGCAAATACTGTTTGGAAAACCAACTGTTGTTACAACTTATTATATACAAGAAGTATCTTTATACATGACAAGTGATTTGGTGAGCAAATAGTGATTGGAACTGGAAATGCTCAGAGCAGATAGGTGACTGGCACTTACTGACATACTTATGCAAGATAATATCCTGGGAACAGGGGTGTAGGCAATGGGGTGGGGACCATGACTCTTGATAAAGGCCCTAAAATGACTGTTTTGGAATATAATGTAAACAGTAGAATTTATTTTGTAAAGGTTTTATTCAACTGTACGGAAATAATACTATCCTATAATCACAAAACTATGCTATAAATATTATTTTGAAATAATAAGCAACATAAATAATAAAACTAACATATAAGATTTTAACGCAATGATAAGAGTGGCGAGAGTAACTATGACTCTCGCAAGGTAGCAGAAGACGTAAAAGCACTGATCTAGTTTGTTTATGTAAGTTTGGTAGCCATTAGATGATTTTTGACCAATGGTTTGGCTATCAGATGTTTCTCACTGACTGACTGCCTGACCAGCCACCAGACAGCCTCATTGGCTGACTTGGAGCAGCGGATGACCAATCAGCCGTGAATCAGACCGACCAACTGCAACAGAGAACACAACAAATCCCTATTTATGCACAGCCAATGGAAAGGAAATTCTTGAAAGTTTATTTATTCATCAACACTTAATAGAATTTCCCTTCTATTGGTTGTGCATAGATAGGTATTGTTCATATAGGTTGTGTTCTCTGTGGCAGTTGGTCGGTCTGATTCGGTTATGATTGGTCATCATATCAGCTCAACCAATAGGTCGTCAAATCGCAGCCTTCATCATGGCGTGTTTTATTTGTCAATGTTTTACTAACTTTGTAAAGTTTTTGTTCATGTTGTATTGTTTTCTAGGCTAGCTGGAAAGACAAGGGGGAAACATGACAAGGGTTGCTTGGTGGTGGGTGACTGGTCAGCTTTCGCTGATTACTTTCAGGCTAGTTCATTTTCTAAGGTTTTGTGTTACTTTTCACCTGAAGACGGGATCGAATCCCAAAACGCCCAAATCTTCTTCGTCACTAAAACACTAAAGAAAATGTCCGTAATAATATTTCAACCACTATACCAACGTCAACAACAAACTTCGTGTACCAACTATTCTTTCACAAAACCAAACTTTAGATTGCACATCAATGGCTACGACCGTAGTAATGACGTCATAAAGTACAAAGTTGTTTTCAAGCAGTTCGTGTTTGTTAATATTTCGGCTTGGAGGTTGTCGGGACCCTAATGTTGCTGTGCTAGTGTCAACAAGGAAACTGAAAATACTTAGTGAGTCCTTCAGTTTCTGCAAGTCATGGTTCATTACACTGCACGTTAATCTAGATGACAATTGAAATTATCTACAAAAACAATACATCACAACAATATCTGACTTATTTAACAACAATTCGTCTTATATTTCATAACCAATTAAGAGGATCGATCACCCCAGAAATAGTTGCTCAAAACATGCTCTCGTAGTCCCCTGTTTAGGATGCTATTTTTTGGTGTAGAGATTAAAAAAGTTGTTTTCCATGTTCTCAAAGGTTGTGTCTAGGTTTGTGTAACCTGGTGTTTAAAAATGTTACACCAATATTAGCACACAAAAAATGTTTAAAGTATCCGGAGAGAAATAATAGTGGTATTTCTGTGGTACCACTATTCAGTGGTAAACATGGGTTCTTGCTTGGTTCACTAATCCTCTTAAGTGCTAGATGTAGATAAAGGTAAACTATTAGAAAGTAGGCGTGGGAGCAGAGTGAGTATTTAAAGATCTAGTTTCATAACCTTGATGTGAATATTTGAATTCCCTTGAAAATCAACCCAGATGTTAAATAAACCCTTTCCTAAAATCTAACTAATAAAAAATTATCAACGGATTTAAAGTTTAAAATTTTAAAATTAACGAATCAAATTTTTAACAAAGCAGGTAATACACCCACGGATACACTAAGTTCATATAAAACGTCTGTACAGGCGGACACAAATAGAGAGCTTCGCACTCGGAGAGTGAGCCAGCAAGGAGTTTGCTAAGTGACTGCACTGTAGCGTTGAGTCCCAGGTATGTTTACGTGCACAGTGACTCAGCTACTATTCCAAGGTCACAGAGAAAGTACAAAGTCACATCACAGCTGTGTTCTGTGGTTCACCATTCCCCATTCAAACAGCTGAGCGGGATCACTGTAGTCTGTGGCATTGTCTTTAATTACCAATCATCCCCCCCCTCATACTCGTGGGCAGGGGGAACATGGCCCCTTGGCATTTAGGAAAAATTATTTTTAATGTTTCCCAATAAAGCAAAATTTTAAAAATATATATTTTAGAACAAAATATTAGTAATTTCATTATTTGTTATTTGAATTTCAAGTCAATGCATTTTTTGCACTCTCATTGGGATGGTAGGGGGTTGAGTGCAAGTAGTAGTAGGCCTACCACTGTGTTATACAGAGTGATTCAAAAGTCTTTGGAATTTTGTATTTAAACCATTTGTATTTAAATCTTGCGGTTAATGTTATGTTTTGAGATCAAGAGGAGAGAGCATCATCACAAGGAAAAGTGTATATTGAATGAATAACCTTATTTTCAAGCTAGTTCTTCAAAATTATGATAGGAAATTGTAGAATTTAAGTATGGTTACAAAGTTCTCTGCCAGAACACACAAAAACGTGTTTCATTGGATATGTCTTTTAAATTGTTTCTTGGGGAGGGCCCCCCTCTTCCTGGGGGTATTCCAAGACCTCCCGGTTAGCCCCTCTAGAAGATACACTATGGGCTCCCTTGCACCTTTGAGTTTCAGGAAAAACTATTTTTGTCATCTTTGCTCTAAACAGTTGCTTTAGACACATGCAATGGCAAACTAAAGTTGCCCTTTTATTCTGAGAGAACTAAATTATTGTTTTTTATGATATTTTAGCTCCTAGAGCAGAAAAGATCCCAAGGGAGAAAAGATAATTTTAATGATTTTTATGTAGCAAGGATCTCAGCTGTAAAATTGGAATGATTGATCTATTGTAAAGAGGTTGACTGTTGTAAATAGAACCACTCTAACTACTGATCATAACAAGGTCAAGTTTACTCGCTGGGAATTAATCTATTTGAAATTGATACTAAGCGTTAACCGATGAGCGATAAGTACGAACTAGCGAAACAACAGCTGTGTCTTTAAATAAAAATCAGATTAATGGGTTCAAATGAGTAGTTAAATTTTAATTATTTTAAATTAAAATACAATTTAATAGATAAACTTATTGATGTTTTACCTGCAACATGACAAAAATTATTGTTAATCACTCAGCCCATAAATGTCTTTTGAACCTCACTCATTAACACCCTCGGACGTTAATCTTGAGCTTGTATCAAAGAGCATCACTTTAGGACCTAGTAATGAAATATACTATTATATGAAGACAAAGCTTCTTTAGGATCATCCAGAAAGTAAAGAACGTTTTGGCATGGTCAAATAAAAAATAAAGATATCAACACAAAACTTTATTTACAAATGCATAGAACCTTCCTCTACTTTTTTTACATAGTCGCCATAGATTTCAAGACACTGGTTGTAACGTGAGACCAGTTTTTCCATACCCATGTTCTACTCATTTGCCGCCAAAACATGAGCCAGGATTTCTTAGCTTCTTGGAGTTCCTCATCGTTAGCAAACGGTTTTTTACCCAAAAATCCTTAAGCTTTGGGAATAAGTGATAATTACTTGGCACCAAGTCAGGGCTGTAAGGTGGATACTAAAAATTTCCCAACGTATACGTTGAGGTTCGTGACGCGTTCTTGCAGATGAATGAGGCCAAGCATTGTCAGTAACACTTTTTCTGACAGCATTATTGGTCTCTGGTTTTGGATGGCGCCTCGAAATTGTTGGAGGTCACCGTACGCACCTAGTCCCACCCACCGGGGGTGCCAGCCGCGCTGCGACCACAAAGTGACTAGTTTTAAGTATAAGTGTAAATAGTGTGTTAAAAGTGTCCTTATGTAAACAGTAACTCCCCCCCCTTCCCAAGAAGATGCAACAAACGTCGCGAAATGTACATCGGGACTTTTCAATCTCTTCACAAGGTCTACAGGCACCCAACAGGTATTTAATAGCCTATATTAATTGTACATACTGAGTGATATGTGAAACTTGCATCTTGATAATGCCTATCCTAAATAATGGTCGGTATTATTTCAGGATAGTGACTTTCTTCTAACTGGTAACTATTGATTTAGCACTAAGAGAAAAGTGTCCCTACACTTTTTTTCTTTTTTTAATGCGTGGAACATATTAAAAAAAGTCATTAAGGCTGGAACTATTTTCAGGTTAGGTTAGGCTAAGTTAGTTTAGGGTAAATTAGGTTAGGTCGAGATTGTTTAGGTTTATGTTGAAGGTTAGGTTAGTATAGGATAGATTTGGTCAGTTTAGGTTAAGGCAGGTTAATGAAGTTTCCATCTATTTCCGCTGATTTTCTGAATATAAAGAGATCATCTTTGGCCATTTTACAGGGGTTTTAACTATAAAAAGTGTCTTTAGAACAAAATTGGTGGAATTTCACCTAATAGTCAAAATGTAGGCCTAGGCTTGACGCTTTCGGACCTCTTACACGTAATGATATGGTTATGCTGGCTCTCTTAGTAGTAGTACTTACCAAGATAGAAACGTGCAACGGTGGCTACCTATTCAGAAACGCGATGTTTTAATTGTAGTTTTTTCGTCGAGTAACACAAAATAAATTTATCATAAGTAATGTTCGTAAAAGAAAATCAGGGTCCCTGGGTGTAAGACTACCCGAACTCAACCACTGTCCACTGCTACTGCCATTTACAAAGTACCGACAACCATGTTACGACGACATTGAACAGCTGACATTTGTTTTCAACTTGATGTAGAACTTGTGTAACATTAGTCACAGATATACTTCTTGAACCATGAATGTAGCTGTAACTATTAAAGTCAGTACTATAACAATAGCAATACCTTGGCGTTAATTTATTTTCTGGATAGTTTCTGTTAAATTCGTTTAAAATATTAAAATATCATGAATTTATGCTTGAAGATCCTACTTTGTAGATAATTAGTCAATAAGTCAATTTGGCCGTAAAATGCAGTAAGATTAATAGGCCAAGTCAATATATAATAAAAATACGAAATGGAAATCCAAGCTCTCGAAGATGAACCTACAAGCGAATATATATTTCACTACTCTTCTTTGGCATCTTCAGCGCTTCACAAAAAATGTACATAATAACTAAAACAAAATATACACTATTTATATATTGAGCAGGTTTCTCTCTCGTGCTTCACGGATTAGACGTTGGGTGAGCGATGTCGAAACATTTAAAGACAAGTGACTGGCGGTGCAAATCTATCTAATATGAAATAAACATTTCAGTTATCCAAATAATTACAGAAAGATAACATTTTTATTTTTGAATAACACTTAATTTATTTGTATAACAATACTAATAGGTTTAAAGTTTTACGTCATTAAGTTTCGTTGTAAACACTTATTAAGTGGTATAAAGACAAGTGTTATTTTTTGTAGTAATGACTACTTCAAAATTAACTGGCTACAGCCTACACATCAACATTATTAAATAAAATAATCACTATACTACAAAACAGCTCAAGACTGTGATACTTCATATAGCTAAAATACTGTTAGTTGGGATATTTTCCGCTTGAGTGCAGCACTAATCAGGATAACGTGTGGTGGACGACAGTGTAGTTCATGATTTCGCCGAAGGATTTGGCTGCAGCAGCTCTGTCAAGGAACTTGGCAGTTGGCAACACTTGTCCGTATTGTAGTGTATATTGTTATATCAGTTGTACCAACTGTGATTGTGTCCCCCGCCCCTCCACTACTCATTACAGCATCTAGACATAATTATGTTCATTATATTTGGCCTTTTTGGCAAACCTACTTTGAGTTTTCAGTCGCGTGTGGCCTTTCGATTAGAGACAAGGGCGTCCGAAGGGTATCTTCCTGAAGAAGGGCTGACATAGCGGGTGGCCAGGGGGATACCCCTAGGGAAAGGGTCCAGGGAATCTCCCCGGGAAAAATAAAAGAAATATAACCAATGAAACACGTTTTTGAGCGTTCTGAAAGAACGATTTACCATGTAAACCTTTCTCTTGGAGTCTTGTCAGGAATGAATTTATGTATTTCAATTCCGATTGTGTTATTCCTATTCATATGATTTCTTTTAATAAGCTTAAATACCAAATTCCAAAGACTTTTGAATCACCTGTATAACACAGTGGCACTATCACTTGCACTCAACCACTCCATTCCAAAGAGAGTGCAAACAAGTGCATTTACTTTCCAATTCCAGATAACAAACGATCAAGTTATCTCAAAAAGTCCATTATATAGTTCTAAATTCAAATTTGCTTTGTTTTTAAATAATTTTTCCTAGAAGCCGGAGCACGTCCTTACTCTGCCCCTGAGTATGGGGCCCATGATTAGATATACGAATACGTAGTTAAATCGTCTTAGCATCTTTTATATATGATATGATTGTAGTTTAGAGTTGGAGTTGGGTTGCCACGACTCGTGTTTTGTACCATAAGCATAATGTAAAACGAGCATTTTCTTGAAACATCTCACGTTATAATTTACATCAGATCTTTTTTAAATAAGTTTCTTTTTAAATATGACTATATACTGCAAATACTGCACTGATCGCTTTTTTTGAAACTACAGGGGTTTTCCGACTCGTGTATAGAGACGATTTCTTATACGCTGTTCAATAATTTGAATTGTCAGGTTTTAGTGCTTTATAACTTATGTACACTTAAATGCATTACTTCGAAAATAAACGCTCCATATTCGTGTCAGAAAACTCTAGTTTCCAAATATGTCATGTTTATAAAGTAAAATTATTTTAAAGGTGAGAAACGGCCGCCGCAATTTCATACATTGAAGCGTCGCCCAATCCTGAGGCGGGCGCTTTAAAAAAGCTTAAGTCTATTCTGTTTACCTCGAATAGTTTATATAAATGTGCTAAAAGTATCTACAGCACAATTTTTACCTGCAGTATTTGCGTCATTCCATAATGTATAACAGGTAGTCTGTATGGAAGAACGACCCAATACCTGAGTAGCATTGATAAAGTACGAGGTTGTTTGTGTCTTGAATAAATAAGATCAATACAGTACATTTTAGAACAGCTAAAACAGGGTAAATATTTAATTTCGTCATGGGTCGGACAACCATGAGAGAAGTCAGTTAGACAACTATTATGAGTCAGTTAGACAACGTTTATTTTAAAACAAAATGGAGGAACCGATAAAAATGCTCACTAGAAAACCTGACCATCTAATCTCTTCCAGGAACTCCTTCCGATAAAACTTCTCTTCCGATCCCCAAAATACCTTCATTACTCATCAGTCATCAGTCCGGCTTTAGCTCTCGTCTACTCAAGTTCAGTGTTGTTGGTTTATTTAGTGAAAATGTGTTTTCTAAATACTGCAGTGATTGCAATATGTAGTATTCCAAGCAAGTGCGGTCAGTTGTGGTTACTAATATATCTTTCGTAGTACATAGCGGTTTGTGTAATATACTTGTCTAATTATTTAAAGCCGTAGAATGTGTTTTATAACCTAAAAAAATCTATTTCGCTAACGGAAATGTTTTCGACAGTCCATAATCATAATCTATCCGCCGCGTTTCGCAACGTTCTTTAGCTGATGCGCTGTCGCTAGACACAGAGTACTTCCGTAAAGTCATTATTGTAAAATCAACATCCGCGTCTATTTGGTCTTTTGCAATGATCATTGAGTGAGTTTGTACATCTCGTCTAAGAGGCAAAGGATATTCAGAGGTATTGTAAGAATACTAAATAATATCATGTATTTGTATGATGTAGTCGATAAATAGATTAGTTTATGTATTTGTACAAAGTAAACAACGTCGTACGGTCGTAGTATATTGATTTTAATTACGTATGACTTTGGGCGATAGTCCTAGGCAAGGGCTGATGTAGCATAATGTTCACAAGTTCCTTTTGTTGGAGGAAAGTATATTTTACGATAATTTCTCGTGGGTATTTGAAATTGATTTCTTAAGTATTGATAATTTTACAAACAAAAATGCTTCAACAATCGTCTAGGCCAAAATCGTCATGGTCTTATATTTGGTAGGCCTAGACCTAGACCAACACTATCTCTGCCAATTCATTGATGGTCACAAATATTATTGAATTTAGATTTATGTGAATACCCCTTTTTGAATACGCAACAAATTCTTTAAATTCTGAAACATATACTTTTACAATATTTTACAAAAATTATAAATTCTGAAGGGTTGTATGGATTGATTGTTAATAAGTGCTAGATTACAATGCAAGTTTATACCTTATGTATGTTTTAAACTGTGTTTAAATAATCATGTCAAACATCTCAAAGACATGAACTGCTTATTAGAAATACTACTGCTTCCGTCCAAGGGAATACCCCATATGTTTAAAAAGGTAAAGTTTGTCTTGTTTAACGAGGCGAAGTTAGGACTACAAAGTCCTCTCTACCACTCAACCTTGACCTTTACCTAGCGTCACCGTACAGTCACATTACAAATTGTAAGTGGTGACTGCGGGGATCGAACCCGCGCCACCGTAGTGATGCTGAGCTCCGGAGTCGCGCGCGATACCAATCAGCCACGGATCCACTATGTTTACTATATTGTTGATGCTTTTCCATTGGCCTATAGGTTTTAACAATTAAAAAAATTATTTATCAATATACAAATCAACATTGTTTTAGTATTTTAAAAACAATAATAACTTATGGTATAAAAATTAACATTACTAGCCACTCTACAGTAAATTTTATCCCAATTGTTAAACAATTTAAATTTGAAAATTAGTAAAAGTAACGTCCTCTACATGATTGTAATGTAACACCAGACTTCTGATGGTGTAAAAATTCCTGCTGAATATAAACGTTATATTAAATTTTAAAACTTCGTTATATAGCCAATATTATTTTTATTTTTAATATGTAAGTCCCAATAGAGCTTATGTCCCTCTCAATATAAAAGTTCTAAAAGAGCAGTACAATGAACAGTCTCTATAAATAATTCAGCCGTTCGCTACTCCGACTCCGACGTCCTGTAATCCTGCGCTGGGACGTAGTCACCTGTTTTCAAGTCTCTACTTGTCTGTAAAGCGTGTGAAGTATCGATTGTCGGTTGTCTGTATCGATTAATTAATTAATGACCAATTCTAGGAAGAGTCGGCCTTAGTTTGTAACAGGAAAGCTATACCGTAACTCATTACTACCACTCATCACATATCCCTCACCCCATATTTGCCTTAAATACCCTCAAAGAGAGTGGTCGGCATCTCAAATAGTGATTAGTGGTTGCCAGTTGTCTGTATCGATTGTCAGTTGTCTGTACATCGATTAGCACTGTTTAGTACTATTCTGTGCTTCCGTTCAGTTCGGGCCGTGAGATATTACAAAAGCGTAAACATTTTTCTTTGACGCCAAATAAAAAAAAGTAAAAAAAGGTACAGTTTGTCTTGTTTAACGAGGCGAAGTTAGGACTACAAGTCCTCTCTACCACTCAACTTCGACCTTTACCTAGCGTCACCGTATTTAGTCATTACAAATGTAAGTGGTGAATGACGGGATCGAACCCGCGCCACCAGAGTGATGAGCTACGGAGTCGCGCGCGATACCAATCCACCACGGATCCACTGTCGTACGTGATTTTAAAAAGATTAGAAATTTGTGATAAGCTCTATCCAAGGAATTCAACATCAACAGATAAAACTCATGCATTTAAGGAAGAAAAAGAAATTGAATCATCCTTCATCGTAAGAAAGATTATTTCTGGCAAATTGAGTCTTTTTAAGTGAGCCTCCACCAATCCGGCATTTTCGCTAATCCGGCGCTTCCGAACCCGACATAGGGCCGGATATAGTGAGATCATACTGAATTTCGAGTTTTGAAGACTTTGCATTTTTATTAGTTTTTGAAGTAATGTGTAATTCCAGCCTGAGACGGTAGCTTTTTTTAAGATTCTAGTTTGTGATAATTCTTTAACTATGTAATGAACGACTATCATTGCCATGAACATCACTGCCTTCAGCCTTGTTCTAAGAGTTTAAAACAATACGAAATGAGTCCTTAACTTTTAAACCGCACAAGGTTCTAATGACATATTTTTGTAAAAGAAATGACTATTTTTGTCTGACCCAGTTTCCTCACAAAAATGTGCCACATTTTTATTGGAGGTAAGTACGTATTTTCTTTTTAAACAGCTATTTTAAAACTAATTTTTTTTTACGTTTGCCCAATTTTTCCCCTTTATGTGGACCCCAATGTTTGCTCGGGCTATCTCTAGTTCATTTCAATAGTCAACCATAATTTGGTAAAGCTAATAGTTTCAATGCCTCGCTTATTTCTTTGTAACTTTACCCTTATAATACATAAAAACCTTTCGTTGATCATTTATCCATTTTTATAGGTAGTCCCTCATCAGTGCTATACTTGCATCTGTTTCAATCTTTTGTTGTACTTGTGTAATTATTTCGACTCATATGTGAAATACGTCTGCAAAAAATAAACATTTTACATAACTGGCATTAGTTAAGTATAAATACAATAGGCACTCTTCTAAGCGTTATTTAAAGGTGGTGAAATCGACTTCACTGTTGGAATTGCAGTACGTTTTTAACTAATTTCACTTGTAAGGTCAGTTTTCAAAAGATATAATATATAACTATGACCAGGGGCGGCTCGAGCATGCATGCGCCCTTGGGCGAACAGACTCAACGGTATTACGAGTAAAATAACCGACTACATTACCAGTAATATGACTATGAATAGAAAGCATTATTTTTTAGTAAAAAATATTTGTGTAAACCGTTTGGCTAACTCTAGGATATTAAAAAAACTGTTATTTTGTGGATCTATTTAAAAACGGCTTCCTCTTGTTGTTGCTTTCCGAAATTTCGCCCTACTTGGTTAGAAAAGCCTCCAAACAAACACCTCCAAGCACCAACAAATTTACACAAATCAATCACAATAATTACTCAACTCAAACGAATAATCACTGCTCAACGCTTGAAATAGAGTAAACAGCTGATGAACCGTGGACGGAGGGGCGGAAAAAATGGGCGATAGGCGGGCCTGTGGCAGCGTCTACGGATTGTGTTTTGAGTAAACCGAAGTTAGTGGCTGCGCGCAATGACTCACCTCAAGAAGAAAACGGCGATCCCGCTTCCACCGTCTCCGGCCGAAACTGGAAGGGGGCGGAGCGGAGTCGACTTACAGTGTGCACCTGGTCATTTGATTACGTGCAAATAAGCGACTTGTTTAAAAAGGCCGGGGCGGAGTCGTTGTAGTGTGCGCCCTGCTTCACGCTTACTGTTGACATATGTACGGTGCTTGCTGCAGTCCATCCTTTCGCATACTTAATTAATAAAATATAATTCCCTTTTTGTTCTGGGTATCGTCAATGCTCTCAAAGCCTTTTCCCTTTTCTCTCTATAAGAATTCCCTTTTTAGCTGCATGCACCAACGCCCCCCAAAATGCCGCCCTGCTTGCGCCCCTGGGCGGCCGCCCGGGTTGCCGGGTCCTCCTGCGCTATTGAAAAGTGATAGATTGTCAGAATTGATAATCTATCATCAAATATAGACAATCAAAAATTAATATAGTTTGAGGGCAAGTGTTTCTCGTGGGCCGACCGTCTTACGTATAACAGAGGAGGGGGGAGCTCTTTGTATTAGGTATATGTATTGTCCTTGCAGCAAAGCCCATGAGGGCAGGTCTGTTGAAAGTCACTCTGGCTGGGTAAATGCTATCAAACCTATCTTTAAACGAATAAACGTATTAAAACGCACATAAGCAATAATCAGGATCATCAGATATGTTTTGCCAAACATGTCTCCTCCTTTTTTTATATCGTTTATAGTAAGATATGTTTAAAATACCTGAAAGAAAGATACGTCTATTGAATATGTTTATATGTATATAGATTTCATGGTTGCTGACGGCAAGAACATCTCATTTGTCTTAGGAAATTCGATAAAAATACGTAGTTCGGATGGTGTAGTGGGTAGCATTCTCGCGACAAGTGAAAGAACCGGATTCCTGAATGTTGTCAAGTATCTTAAGTAATAAATTAGTTATTTAGCGTTTATATAAAATATGAAGGTATAAATTACATAATAATTATTTATAATAATTCTAAACATATAGTAATAATTCTATATTCATAATTAGGTTCATTCGTCCGACACAGGTTCAATTTTAAATTAATTAATTATCACGATCACCCGACTGCTGCCCCCCACCATACATAACTCACTGCGGCATAATTATATTTCAAATTGCATATTGAATGGTCAGATCAAATATTTTACTAACGGCAATACTCCTTTTCACAATAATTTGAACTTATATATATAAATATATATATATATATTTTTTTTTTTCATTTGTATACTAGCTTTTAATTGCTTGAACATATGGATTAGGTTTTACTTTATGTTTATATTAAGAATAATATTTAGTGTTGATGTACTCACCGAGATGATGGTTTTATAACCGAAACCGGTCGCGAGAAAAAATACATTTTAAAACTGGGTTACTTAGTTCAGCTTATTTAAAACGGTCAAATATATATATATATTATATATATATATTTTTTACTATAATATAATATTTATGACCATTACAAAATTTTTTTTTGTTTTGGTTTATATAAAAAAAAAAAGATTAAATATAACATTATTTAATTAAAAGTATAAGCCTCTAGCCATTTAACTAATTTTATTACTTGATATCCTATTAATCAACACAATAATTGTTCCAGACGTTTCAAGTGGTAGGCGGATGATCTAAAAATTCTTTCACACTATAAAAGATGTTGGAGGTCAAATAATTCATAAGTTTAGTTTTGAATAATTTTGTCCCTTGAAGATTTTGAATTTGATGTATTAGTTGCTAAACAACAATACTCCAGCTTGTGATGGTAATTTTCTTGAATATTTCAAATTCTATGATATCCGATTCTATAGTTATTCACTGATCGGGTATCATAGCTATGAATTTCATTGCCTTGGACCAAATTGCATTTATTTAATGTGAAAAGTACAGTTTCGTAAATATAAAGTGGAGAAACGTAAAATTTCTAATCCTGGAAAATCCAGTCACATTTATTTCTTTAAATACTGTATTGCTATTAATTATATTAACAAATGTGCATCGTTTGAAGTTGTTAGCAAGATGACCTCGAGGGTAAACATTATTTTAGTGAAAACACATCAGACAGCCAGACAGACGAAAAAACTAAGCGAGATATACCTATGTGTTTAGATAGGACATTTTTTGTTTATTTTTACCTAGCAAATCACTGGTGAGACGTTTGATCCCGTAATTACTGGACACCCTATATAAATAATAGTGTCAATTAAATATTATGCCGGCACTACTCATTAATATTATTAAAACTCATTTATTGTAGAATTTTATTCTCCACAACCTCCTAATTTCAAAATTCACCATGTCTCGTGTCGACGTATTGATGTCGGCTATTAACATAACAACGGTATATATTACTAGCAAAATTCCCATTTATTTCGAAATAGAACGAACGTCGTAAAACACGGTTTGCAGTTTTGATTTCCCAACACATCCTCCAAGTCAAAATACCCTTGGTTTAATTAACATTGTTTAATCTATACGACATTATCCATAAATTAATTACACATGTTGAGTGAGGTATCATAATTATTAATTTTTATACCAACTAACTACTGTAAAATGAAATCGGGTCGTAAATACAGTTTTATTGTTATCCCATTATAAGAAATTCTAGAATTCACGGTAGCACTTTGTGACTACGCGACGGCTATGTTTTTAATTGACACCTGAAATAGCAATGCAGAAACACTGCATACTTTATAAAATAAAGTGAGTATTAATCTTATGTTTACTAATATGTTTTACGTAGATGTTTTAAATTTTGAAAACATGATATAAAAGAAGACTATTCGATATATTTAAAATATTTTAAGAACCGCGGTAATATCCCATTAATAATAAACATGTACATCGCAGCAGTTTTTTCAACGTCATCCATAAACTGTAATATTATTAGTAGTTACCCCAAGACAAATTGAAAACCTTCTGTATATAATTCAAGGTAGGCATATATAATTTCAAGAACCGTACTGTAAAAACAAATAACAACAATAGTTATTGTAAAATTACAATACGTTGCGATCTATTGTACATTTGAAAGTATAAAGTCATTACCTAATAAACACAAACATAGTACAGTAATTACATAGAGGTGACTTGAATCTGTGGTCTGTATCTAGACCGTCAGTGGAACGGAATAGTTCATTATTAGTTTTGTAAACCCCAAGAAGATTCTAGAGATACGCTATCACTTTAAAATTGTAAGTTTAGCTTTCGCGTTTCAAGTTGGTTTAAACCACAAAAATAGTTATATTTATATTTATTTACATCCAGAAACTATTCTAAATCCTACAATCACCCAGAATCGCAAGGCTATCATTTTTATCTGCAGTTTTATGTAAGTATGATCGATTAGGCTTTAGGCTAGAAGTCGGTAGAGGCTCATCCATTATAACTAAGTCATTTAAGTTCTCGTTATTCATGTAATAGTGTTTCTCAGTATACATGTTTAATATTTTGTTTTTCATGTAAAGCCCAAGTCTGTTTTGAAATACAATAATTATGTAAGATGTATTTGGTTAGGGAAGAATAGGCAGGTGAAGGGGCTAGGACTAGGGGGAAGGGTTGGGGAGGAGGGAATCAGCTGGAACCAAGATAAGAATCACTTGGCCTAGACGCTACTGACCAACATTATTACAGTTTGTGCTCTGTTTCTTCAATCACTAGACTCCAAAATAGTATTGAACAAATTCTACCTATTGAATTTTCTTCTCAGGAATCAAACTCTTTATTGAGCCAGACAATATACATGCATTAACCACGCACATACATAATAATTTTCTAACAATAAAAAACAATTTTTTCCTTTGAGCATAGTAATAAATTTAACAATTCCTTGACAAATTATTGATAATCTATTTATATTTCTAGCCTATTTATATATTGGGACTATTTATAATCAGCCCATTTATATAGGATTATATATAGGGCTATTTCATATTAAGTTTTAATCCCTAGTATAAAAGATGACAATTTGGCCTACGAAACGTTATCTAGGCCAAGTAATTGCAAAACCGTATTAGGGACTAGAAAGGTCTGCATAACCAATTTGTGATTGCCTAGTCAATTTTGCAGCACTGGCAGTCATAATGAAATGAAATAAGTATTTATTTTGTAGTGAAGTTAGGACTATGTCCTCTTTTCCACTTAACCACCATTAATATTTACAATATATTACAGTATTTAAAACCAATTGTATTGGCTCATAAGTAAAGCACATGTCAAAATTAGTTAATTTTCAACTGTGAGTTATTTATCTATTTATATACAACCTTTGGTATTTTTTTTTTAAAATTTATATTACAGCATTTAATAAACTTAAATTAAACAGAAAATAAACAATAAATACAATTTTAAATGAAACTATTGCCGAAATTTAATAAAATCTAAATTGTGTAGATAATGTATGTGAAAAATGCAGCTGTTTCATAAAATCAAGAGATCTAATTTTGTAATTAAATGCCTTAAACGCTTAAAATGAAACGCAATGATGATATCACAACATAGTGCAGGAACTTAGTTCAGTAACCAAACAGCTAAAGTCAAATTTTAATATATGTACCTATATTCTGCCTGCCCTATATAGAGGAAAGTTCAAGATCAATATACAGGAAAGTTCAACAAATCAATTAACCAAGTTTAATCCAATCCAAATCAAGTGAACCACTTCAACAAATATTTTTCTACAATAGCAGAGCAAACAATCCAAAACAGTAACATCATGCCAAATTCTTCAAACACTTACACTACACAGCAAATTAAATAAACTACATTTCTACCAGCTACACACAGAGAAGTAACCAAAGCAATAGAATCACTAAAGCCAAAAACTTCCTCCGGCACTGATGGAATCTCTGCCAAACTCATAAAGAAATGCAAAGCAGAAATAGCAATCCCCCTCACAATTTTGATAAATAAATCCCTAAAGCAAGGAACCTTTCCATCAAAACTGAAAATAGCTAAAGTCTACCCAAAATACAAAAAAGGACCGAAAACACAAACAAGCAGCTACAGGCCCATTTCACTAATCTCTTCCTTTTCCAAAATATTTGAAAAAATTGTCCTCCATAGACTCACAACCCACCTGGAAAACCATAGCCTCCTCACAAACCAGCAGCATGGTTTTCTAAAAGGAAGATCCACAACCACTGCCATAATACAACTTATGGAACACATAATAGACCAGCTGGAAGATGGATGCATTGTGAACAGTCTGTTTTTAGACTTTAGCAAAGCATTTGACTGCCTGAATCATGACCAGCTACTACAAAACTTGATACCTAGGCATTGAAGATCAAGAAGCAAAATGGTTTCGAGCTACTTAAAGGAAAGGATACAGCTTGTGGAAATAAACCATTCCGAGACAGTATCAAACAGAAAATATGCTCTGAGGTAGCTTGTATAAAGAGGGGAGTACAAGGGTCCAGCATCGGCCAGTGCTCTTCCTTCTTTCTTACAAACGACCTACCAAGCTGGCTGCAAGACACATGCCACACAGTAATATGCAGACGATACAGTCATTACACTCTCAGACAGAAACCCAGACAGACTAGAAAACAGCACAACCTACAATTAAACAGAACCAAACAATATTGCTTCAAACGACCTTGTCTTAACGAGGACAAAACTGTACAACTAGGTTTCACTACAAAGAATAAAAATCAAGAAATACACCCTCTTCCAGGCTTAGAATCAACCACTACAACAAAATACCTTGGCATCACAATTGACTCGAAACTGTCTTGGATCCCGCACATACAACATCTGTGCAAAAGACTATCATCAAGCATCCATGTCATCCGGAGAATCAACCACATAAGTGGTCTGGACACAGCCAAAACTGCCTATTTTGCACTGTTTGAGTCCCACCTCAGGTATGGCATAGCCACCTGGGGAGGGGCAGCAGAGACCAACTTGGGAAAAGTCCTCATCCAACAGAAGAGAGCCATTCGATGCCTAGCAAATATACCACGCCTTGACAGCTGCCAAGAACACTTCAAACACTTCAAAATTTCACAGTTATCTCATTGTATATCCTGAGACCATCATGCATGCAGTCAGCACCCAGCAACCAAGACACCACAATCAACACCAACACAACACTAGACACGCTACAGACTTTCCTTGCCACCTCATCACCTAAGCTCTTCAAAATGAAGCCGTCTTACAAAGGAGCCTCTTTTTCAACCACCTTCCTGAATACTTGAAAGCCCAAGACCCACAACATCTCAAGAGACAGCTGACTTTGTGGCTCCAGGAGAGACCCTTCTACTCAGAGAAAGACTTCCTGACCAACAGAACTCTACCACTCCAGAACAGCAACTAATGACTAATACATATATTGCATTGTATAACATATTTTTCTTAAAACCATTTTGACGCATGTACTGTTCTCCATGAATATGTAAATAAAGAATATTGTCTATTGTCTATTGGTTCAAAGTGTATTGAAATTGACTTTTCCCAATCAACGAGGGCCGTTTGATAACAAAGAATACTATTACAAATTATAAATTTAGTTTACACGCTTGTATAAATGGCGTCGTAGGCATTTGAACTGATGTTTGAATACTTATAAGAGAAATTTGGTATAAAACTATGTTAAATGTTATTTTCTTCCCAAAAATCTTGAAAAATTTTTGGCACAGTTCTTGTCTGATGAGTAAACCAATCACTCAAAATTTTTGTATGTTGAATTTTTCCGGATAATAATTTGTTGTTTTGTTATATATGTTCTGCTTTCATTTTGACTAATTTTGACTGATTTTCATAAGTTTCA